>ML788467.1:304622-334837 GCA_009831015.1 Picea engelmannii
AACCTACTTCCAACTCCATTCCTATCTGTCCTCTGCTAGACTATCTTGGAGCGTCAGCTATACTGACCTAACTCCAAATAGAACCCGTAATTGGAAGTGTCGCTATCTCGACCAAGATTCCCTAGCAGGCACTGACAGTCCTCATCACACGACCTGGGGAGCGTGAACCAGCACCGTCCTCCCAGGACTTCAGGTTTCGGAGGATACACGGTGGGAAATGCCTCCACCCCTCATAATCAGGTCTAGGGTTCACCCCTACGATGGCCCACCCTATAATGGAGGATACATGGTGGGAAATGTCTCCACCCGTCCTAACAGAACCAGGGCTATTAATCATTAATCAATTAATGACTCACTTAATAATTAATCATTCATTAACCCTCATGTACACTATTTAATAATATCCAATTAGAAATATTATTTTATGATATAAATACAATTTAGATAATCTTTAGGATTATTATTAAATTAACCATCTTAATAATTAAGGGTCATTACATAGAGCCCTATTACCCTAATTCTAATTATGTCCCCCATCCACTCCAATGGTTGAATACACTGTTTGGAAATTTATATGCTAGATTATGTCTCTTCTAATTCCACTTGGAGACTCTTTTAATGCCAAATCATTTGGCCTTCTAGATTCCAAACATTTAATCTACCTAAACTATTATTGGAGAAATATCACCAGTATGGTAACTTATATATCCCTAGGACTTGCCTATTGATCATAGACATACAATGGGGATAGACTTCTAATGGTCTCCCTAGATTCCAACAAATTATTTTTCTTTTAACCAACAAGAATAGTAAGTGTACCTTATGACCAATGATTTCCTCACATATTTGGTTGATGCACCTCCTGAGATCCATCTCCAGCTACTATAATTTGCTTCCTACACACGAGAAGACAAAAAACTATTTATCTACTTTCTCTCCTAATGTTACAAAAATGCAAATCACTATATCTATCATGATCTATTTAACATGAGATCAAATTTAAGCATTTACAAATCAAATACAAACACATTTAGGGGAAATGAATGATATATTCATTAACATGTAGGAAACACATCAAACAAAATGTCATGTATGTGAAATCATTTATCTTTTCTCCTTGCTCCTAATTCCTCATCAACTTCTCAATCTGACTAGGAAATTTGATTGTGGCCATTGTGACTGGAGAAGCACCTCTATAATTGGACATCATAACTCTGCAAAATATTCTTCCCCCTCTTTATCAAGACTTTCCTTCTTTATATATATCCTTGGAAGAGGCATGGGAGAGCTTCTACATCTTCTGGAACCCACTGGAAACTCGAATGTTGTGATTTTCTAGCCCCATGCTTACCTCTTCATAACTTTGAAAATCTAGAAGGTTGCAGGGATCATCGCTTGCTGCATTATAAACAACCAAAAACTATCATCACATGTTTTCTCTTATATTCCACATGAAGACCCTAAAAAAAGTCCTAAATCCTGAGCAAGAAATGTATTTTGACTTTCATCTTCTATCAGATTCCCTTCTGGCATGTAGGGTGGAAATTAAGACTATAACATATACTACTAGCTATTCTACTTCCCACCAAATTGCATTACTCCAAGTGAAATATCTACTATCTCCCCTTCATCATGTGTGATTCCAGCTCATTCAGAGTGGTACATGTTACCATTTGTTGGCATTAATGTGATTACCCTGACTTCAACAAGTGCAATCATCCTTCATTTAGGGTGGTGTGAGAAACTATCACCTAGAGTAGTGTGATCACCCTTCGTTTCAAAACATTGTGATCACACTAACTTGATTTGGTGTGAACTACCCTTCGATTTAAACATTTCCATTTCTCTTCATTTATATGGTATCATGTACCTTCAGTTGAATAGGGTGAGTTACCTTTACTTGAATAGGTGTAAGTGTCTTTATTTAATCAAGTGCTCCATTGTTGTGATCTACCATTCTTTCAAAGCGTTACAACTTTTTTCATGGGAACAACTTTGATTTCTTTCATTCATATGAGTGTGAGTAACATTAATTTTTTTGGTAAGGGAATGACTCAACCACAAGGCTACAAGTTCCTCATCCAAAAATCTACAAACATAGTTGTTGAAAGGGTGTGAATGCCTTTAGTCTCATGTTGTGATTATCCCTTCACATTAATAGGTTAAATTTGATATTCAAGGTTATTATTTTCACCAGTCTTTATTTATATCGATTAATGGTTTTGAATGCATTGAAGTGGATAAGTAAAGGGTTGGCCCACTCTCACAAGGATAGTGATAGATTAAAAAAAAAAACACATATCCCATATTGACCCCCTAGGAGGCACCTACCAAATTTTTTTTGACCTCTAGCTCAAAGCCACAATATCTCAATTAAAACCATTCATTCAAGGGAATGTATTTTATCTTCCCCTTCATCCCAAGGTTCCTTGGGTTTCCCTTTTTTTCCACTAAGAAAGAACCCTAATAAGTCCCAAAACCCCCTATCATAAGCCCTTCTCACATAAGATACCCTTTGAAGGGTCAATCACAAATGAAAATATTGAGTATGGGTCAATCATGAATCGCAACATCTAGCTTGTCATTTAGAAATTTTTTTTTTTCTAACTTAAAGGAAGCATGGAAATATCGACGAAAGTTCGTCATAAGGCAAGGAATTCTTTTGACCAAGCGTGGCAATATCGATGAAAGTTCGTCACACTTTTCCATGGTTTTGCATCGCACATGTAGCATCTGTGTCATAAATTTTGTCTCTGTCAAACATTTTCGTCGCTATTGAAACACATTTTCGTCACACGTTCCACAATTTTGTGTTGCAGATATGGCATCTACGTCATAGTCTGTTGGTAAGTTTTTTACTTTGGCACGGTTGTTCATCCCTATTGCGATGAAGTTTCTTTGTTATTTCCACGCTTTAGATGGTAAACCTGGAGGGTTAATTTCATCTTTGTTTCCATGAAAAACTGGTTCGTGGATATATCTACGAAAACATTTCCACGAAAAATAGCCTTTGCTTTCATGGAAAGTGCGATGGATATGTGTGGAAATAACAACGAAAGAATGTGGCATATTTGGTCACCTGTAGTAGCGGTGGAATATTCCAAGAAGCGGACACATGGACCACTCTGAGGTGTGACACATGTCAAGTTCTAACTTCAAAATTAGCCTTTAAAAATCAAATAACACCCTGACACGTGGCATGCATCTTGTGTGCTCACATCACCCCAGGTGACGTCACCAAGCCATGTCACTTCGAAGCTTCAGGAATTCATGACTCCGTGACTTTGGAGGTCCGGAATTTCTTCCAACAATGTTTCCTCGAACGTCGAAACTTTGAACTTCTTAACCTCTTGGGACCCAAGTAGTACAACTTCCACAAATCAAACTGGTGACACATGGCCCCACTGTCGAGTGACACGTGTCAGGTTCCAATTAGTCCTATGGGCTTGTCAAAAGTATAGAAACAAGTTATATGTGGCAGAGCTAGGTAGGTCCATGTAACCCTAGGTGATGTCATCTTCACATGTCATACTAGGTGCCTCGAGACTTCGAGGATTTCCTATCTTTGACACTTTCTCAAAACTGTCGAACTGTTGATAGGTCCACGTCAGTTGGTGACATCATCATGTCAAATCGCTTTGACACCTGGGACTTTGATGATTTCTTCACATTAACACTTTGTCAAAACTCCTGAACTGTTGATCGTCGATGGCTACCTCCCGTATCTCTGGGACTTCAAAAATTTCTTCATCGTGCAACCTCCAAAGTATCTCCATGAATGTCAAACTGTCGAACCATAAGATAAATCCAACAATGCTCCTCCTCCCGAATGATCTAGGCTAAGAATCACTCCGAGACTTTGAAGAATTTAGTTGCTAAACACCAAAAAACCTTCAAATTTTTGAATTGCCAAACATTTCCTAATCTGAGGACACCTGTCCTTGGAAAATGGACGGTCCAGATTAGTTTCAAACTTCGGGACTTCGACAGTTTTCTCTGCTATTGCTTTAAAACAACCGAAGGGTCGATGTCCAAAGGACTTATGTTCTTAACCTCCATGCAACTTATCTCGATCTGACAGTTGTGGGGGATCTATCTCTTCCCAACAAATCCAATGGCCCAAATTTAACTTTGTGACCCAATACCATGTCTGTCATGGTTTATCAAACCGCTATAGCTTCTAAGGTTATGAACACAACCAAGGTGTTCCCAAACACCCTCTTGGCACTCAGTACATCAATTCCTTTTAGAATTTTGACTCCAAATTCCACATCTGTGGACCATCCAGGTTTAGTCTGTAAACCATGGGCTCTGATACCATATTGGAACATCCCCTAGCCACCTTGGTCATGGACATGCCACTAACTCAAAGCCAAACTACTCTCAAAACCACATTGTAACATACCCAACCACCCAAGTCGAGAAATTCCACTTGAAACTATCATGCTCTAATATACATATATATCTAATGCAATTTAAGCATACATAAACATTAGTCGCATACACATATTCATGCAGAATTCACAATAAACACATACATGCAATTGTGATAACATTCATACATGTACCTAAACACAACACTTAAACATAACATGTAAAATTCACATAGATTTGGTACTTATCTTTTTATGAGAAGACCATCAAGTATGTGCAAACCTTCCAAGAACCTCCCATCCTTATACCACGCTACTCCAAGCTATCAGTAGTGGGTCAACCCCGAGCTAGGGATAAACTCCACCCAGGGTAAAGGAAATTCTAGGATAGGCTGAGACTATGGAATGTTGCATAATGAAATAGGAAGGATTCTCTCCAAGGATCCTACCTATTGACAGTGCTCACATACTCTCATTCTCCACATGCCTATCCCACCCTAGGAATATGCACCTTCACTATTTCACAGTCCATTGGGTGCTCCACTTCCCCTTTAGAACTTCAACAATAGGTCGGATCAAGAATTCTTAGAGCTTTGTAGCTACTTGTAGACTCCCTCTAGGAGAAATCACTTCCCGAGTGACCTCTCTCACTTGGAGAGAGTTTCTCACGGGCCTGACAACCTGCTTATTCAACCATGGGCCTCACAACCTGCCTCTTCAAACCATAATAAAAAAATGGGTAAGTTAAGGGATGAATCAACCATTACAAACCTTCACGATGGAAGAGGGTTCAAAAATGGTGGAAATGGCTCTAGTTGCATGCCTTCTTAGTGCGTACATGAACTGGAAAAGAGATGGAAAGAATCGTGAGTGAAATCCTAAGAAAATATGGCCAGACTAGTCAGAATTTTTAAAGTGAGAATGGTGAGAGCGAACCCCCACAATGGTGGAAATTCCCACATAAATTTGCATGCATCCTGGGTGACACTTGGCTCTCTAGGAGCTCATTCCTCTCCACTTGGAGCTCTGTTCCTCTCCCCAAAGGATCTTAGGATAACTAGGTTTATTTCCCAAACTTTATTAATTAAGGAAATACATTCTAATATTTCCTTGGGTTAAGCCCTCAAGATTATCCCCTTTTTCCTAGCCTCTCATCCCCCTATCCCTTTCCCTTCCTAGTGGAGATTAGTCCCCCATAACTCTTATTCTTGGTTGGTCTACATGCATCGATGTGTTTTTATTAATAATATGCATAATTACATATACAAAAATAGGCTCTTTGGCCTTAGCATCTAGGCTCTTCGGCTTAATAAACACATAAGCCTCCCAACTTACAAATACTTGTCTCACCAGCCTATAACATCATTAAACATCATTACAATTCAATAGGGATTAGCCTTGAGTATTACAAGTTCTATTTATCGATTTCATATAAGGTTACAACCAATTCCTAACATGGTATCAGAGCCAATCGTTTGAAACCTCTCTTATTTTTAACAAATCGTGTTGAGTCTTATATGTTGTTCGATTGACTACCCGATGGTGATTTGTAGATTGTAACTTGTGGAAATAGATATAATTTGTCTATATATGAAAGATGTATTCAAATGTCATTCTTGTAATATTGAATGGATCATGTTGGAACATCAATCATTTACGGTTCATCACACATCATCTAGGTTCAATTGGTTGATAGGTCAACCTACATCTAGAGAGAGTCAGTCGAATAGTCGACAAGCCTGTCAGATGAACAATGGAATAGTAGTCAAAGATGGTTGTGTGATGGATTGAACAACCCTGCATTCTAATATGACTTGGATGGATAGTCAGCTGGGTCCAGTCCCGAAAAGTGGACTTGATAGTATATTTTGTGGGAAAAACTCTAACTGTCGGTTGATGTATGTGAAAAATATATTCTAGATTCTATGGGAATCGATTGGATATTGAGACTATAAAATAGCATACCTTGGGTCATTACTGATATGAAATTATTTGAGATTTCATATGATAATGCATATCAAGATGTGAAATATGCATTGTGATGTTCTGGTCAAAGTGCATTGTGCTTAAGTGTTGTAACGATGTCTTTCTATGCCACCTCTCTTCTTCGAAGTTTTTTGCTCTCCTTCTATATGTAGCACTATGTTCTTTGTTTCATATTGAGTTCCACCCCATTCTCCAACATGAAAGTATCAGAGTTGATGGTTTGAAAACATCAACCTATTATCTGCAAACCTTGTTCAGTTGGATTTGTTATCTAATTCACTCTAGGTCGATGGTTTCTTGATTGGAACTTATTGAAACAAAACTAGTCTGTCTAGATATCAAATATGGCTTCGAAGATTGATCCTATTTTTATGAATAGATCAAAATATGCAGTATAGGCTCCATATATGGAAACTCTATTGAAAATTAAGGGACTGTGGTAGTATACCAACGTTGTGATCCCAAGTCCACCAGATGCCTCAACAAAAATTTTCATTGATGGAAATAAGGATGACGATGTAGGGGTCATCATGACCTACATTTCCTCGGAAATTCATTTCCATCTCAATGGACTTGATTGTCCGCATCTGGTGTGGAAGAAGCTAAAGACCTTATTCGAGTGAGTCAATGAAATCCAAGTCATGCAGTTGGAGAAAGAGTTGATCTCTGTCGATCCTCATTCCTTTGAAATAATAGAGGACTATTTAGCATGTGTTAAAGAACTCCAGTTGAAGTTAAGTGAATGAAAAGAAACCTACAAGAAGAATGATGGACAACTCATTGAGCTAGCCTTGATGAATTTTAGAACACCATTTGATGTGTTCGTATCGACCTTCCACACCAACTATTATGCATGCAAGAAATATGGTAAGGAATACCCCTTTGAAGTTTTTTGTGAAATTTTGATTATTGATAAACATATGTTTCTTGAAGAAGGAAAGCTTGTTATTAAGCACCATACCCACTTGATAAAGGTAAAGGGAAAGATGGATTCTAGTAATAGAGTGAAAATTGATGCTTCTGCATAGAAACATGCAAATAAAAAAACCACGACGAAGTTATAAGAAGGAAACATGTTTCCCTTATGGAAATACTTGACATGTCAAGAAGGACTTCTTCAAGAAGCGTGACGATTTAGAGGAGAAGTTTACGAGGCATGAAGGAGACACATTGACTATTCTCTGCCCTGCTGATAATTTCACCTTCCAAGTGAGGAATTCTCAGGCATTTATGTCTCACACATCACATAATCAATGGGTTGTTGACTCTGGGTGCACTCATTATGTGGTGAAGGATGCCACTTTATTCATGAGACTGAATAAATGTGAAGAAAGTATAATCTAAGGTGTTGTTGATTTTTCTTCGGATGTTGTTGGAAAGGGTGATGTATCTTGTCGACATGATAAAATTGACAATGTCTCTCTTGTACCAAATCTCAGTGCCAATATGTTGTTTGTTGCTCAGTTGACCCAGACCGGTAATAATGTGGAATTTTGGTCATATTGGTTCTATGTTCTAGATATGGAGAAAGGAAAGTCGGTTGATGTTGATGGGATTCTAGACCCAATAGAAAACTTATACAAGTTGTATGTAAGGGTTTCATACTTGGGAAGCATCATCAAGAACCTTTCAACTCTTGACAATCATGGTAAGCATAAAACCTACTAGAACTAGTTGACAGTGACGTATTTTCTATTAACTTACCTTCAGTTGTAGGTGCAAGGTACATTTTGACTTTCATTGATGATTTATCTCGTTTCATATGGGTATTTTTCCTAAAGAATAAAAATATTGTCTTTGATAAGTTCAAATAATTTTGGTCCTTTAATGAAAGGAAATCTGGTCAATGCATTAAGTGCTTGATATCTTACAATGAAGGTGAGTATGTCAATTGACCCTTTAAAAAATACCTACCTCAATATGGTATTGACTAGCAGAGGTCAGTTCCTCACACACCTCAGTAGAAAGGAGTTGTAGAACATAATAATTAACATTAATCAAAATGGATATACGTCTTCTCAAGATAAGGACACACCTCCTTAGTTTTGGAATGAATTTGTATATTGTGACAATTATCTTCTCAATCAGATCTCAACTCAATCCATTCCTTCCATGACTCCAATTGAATGATGGTATAGGGAAACACCTTCTGTTAGACACCTACGTGTGTTCGGATTTGCTTCATGGGACCATATTCCCGATGATTTTCAAAATAAATTTGATACAAAGAGTCATGCTTGCATCATGATGGGATACTTTGAAGAGTCGAAAGATTATTGAATGTTTGATCTTGTACGATGTCAGATTATTATCCGACGTAATGTTTTATTTGATGAGAAGTATTATGGATTGAAGTTACTAAATACCTTCTCTCGATTGCTATAGGATCCTCCCCTTAATGATGTCTGAGACACTAGTTCTCTTTCTCCTCTCTTCATTCCTTCGAGTGGTCCATCAAACCTTGTACCTTTTTATAATCGATCATCAATTTTTGAGTCAACTAATATGACTTCTTCCATTTTGAATTATCCACTGACTTGAAAACCTATGACTTTTGATCAACTTGATGAAGTGAAGAAAAACTCACCTACTTCTTTCCTACCTTGTTGGGATGCCAAAACAATTGAAGCTTCTAGAGATGATGTTGGAGATGCCTCCTACTGAAAAAAAAAACATGAAGTTAGAAACAACATGTCAGTGTTTCTCTCACGACTTGTGTCCTTGAAACCTCTGATCCTATTACCTACTTCGATGTCGAAGGATGATCCGAATGGGAACATACCATGAAGAATGAGCTTGAATCCTTGTTGAATAATAAAACCCGGGCCTTGGTTCCCTGAATAAATTGATAGAACAATGTGAAGTGTCAATGGGTCTATAGGACCAAATTTATCTATGAAGGTATTATTGAGTAACATAAGGCACACCTCGTTGCGAAGGTATTTTCTCAACAAGAAGGCATTGACTACATTGAAATGTTTTCCCCTGTTGAAAAGATGAACTTCGTTCACTTGATTATTTCCCTTGCTACTAATTTTGGATGGAATATTCATCATATGGATGTGAAAAGTTCATTTCTTCATGGAGACTGATATGAATAAATTTACATGGAAAAAGAACCTGGATTTGTGACATATTCCAATATTTTATGTCGATTCAAGAAGTCGCTTTATGGTTTCAAGTAGGCTCTCTGGCCATGGTATGTTAAGATTGACAGTTCCTTTCTTCAATCGGGATTCAAGATGTTTGAATTTGATGATAGTCTATTTGTTATCCACTTCAAAGGTGACACCTTGATTGTTGTTTCATATTTTGATGACTTAATCATTACTGGAAATACTAATCCTCTCATATTTAGATTGAAGAAAACAAAAATTGACTCCTTTGACATGACAGATCTTGGAACTCTGCATTTATCTTTTCAGTATTCAAGTATTACCACTATGTGATGTTTTTTATTTATTTATAAATCTAAATATGTAATGGATATGTTGACACATTTTAAGATGGCCGATTGCAAACCTTGTGCCACTCCTTTTCAGTATGAAGTGAAGATTACTAAAACATCTCAAATACTTGTTGTCGATGCTACACTATTGATAGTTGGTCGACAACATTATTAATCTTACTCATACCTATCCTTATGTATCCTTTTCTTTTAATGTAGTTTTTTTATTCATGCGGGATCCCAAAGAAAGACACTAGAAAATAGTCAAATGCATATTTCAATACCTGAATGGTACCACTATTTTTGACATCAAATATTATCATCTTTTAGATTCCATATTCAGCTTCATCGACTCTAACTGGGATGGAGACGAAGATGGTCAAAATTCCACTTCTCGGTATGTTTTTCACTATAGGTCTAGACCTTTTGTGTCATCTTTCAAGAAACAAAGGGTAGTCTCTCTATAGACCACCGAAGCCAAACATTGTGGTGTTTTTCAAGCTAGTACTTAATCCATTTGGATTCGTCATTTTTTGGGAAATCTTGGCTTTCTTGTTTAGGCTCTGAATATAATATTATGTGATAACCAAAGTTTCATACATGTTTCTTACAACCATGTTTCTCAAATTTAGATGAAGCATGTTGAGCTCCATGCTCACTATTTACAACAACTTGTTCATGATGATGTTTTTTCTCTTGAATATTGTCATATTAAATATCAAGTTGTTGATATATTCACCAAACCTTTAGTTGAAGCTAGATTTTTCAAGATCCTCACTTTTCTTGGGATTAAGGAAGATGTGATCATGGGGGGGGGGTTCCAGTGATGTAATTTCACCACATGAACCTTAAAAGTTGTGTGTTGATGGGGGGTGTTGGAATATCAAGAATTAATGGTTCATCACACATCTTCTAGGTTTAGTTGGTCGAGAGGTTGACCTACATATGGAAACAATCAGTCAAGTAGTCAATATGCCTATCAAGCATACAATCGACCAGAAGTTGAAGTTCCTTGAGTGGTAGATCGACCAGATCTGCATTTGACTATGAGTTGGACATATAGTCAATCAGGTCTTGTCCCAACGAGCAGACTCACCAAAGTAGTTTTTTGGGACTAACTCTAACCATCGATCATTGTATGTGGAAAATATATTTCAGATACTCTACAAATTGGTTGGCTCTTGAGTCTATAAAAGAATACCCCTTGGATCATTATTGATATGAAGTGATTTTAGATTTCGTATTATCATAGAGACCAAGATGTGCAATATGCATTGTAATGTTCTTATCATAGTGTGATGTGCTTAAGTGTTGTAATGACGTATTTAGATAACACCTCTCTTCTTTGAAATTTTTGGTTCATCTTCTATCTACAACACTGTATTCTTTGTTACATATTGATTTCCACCCCATTCATCAACAGATCAAATTATGCAGAATGGGATCCTAGCATGGAAACCCTATTGAGAATTAAAGTGATTGGGTAATATATGCAGACTGTGATACTAGATCCAATATGTGATTAGGAAAAGTTTTTTTTTCATGGAAAGAAGGATGAGGTTGTAGGGGTCATCAGAATCTATATCTCATGAGATATTTGGTTTCAAATCAATGGAATCAACTTCCCTCCTCAAGTCTGGAACAATTTGTAGTCACTATTCGATAGAGTTGATGAAATCCATGTCATGCAATTGGATAAAGATTTTATCTCTCTTGATCCTCATTCTTTTGACATAATAGAGGACTATTTAGTGCGTGTGAAGGAATTGCAGTTAAAATTGGAAGAATATGGAAAGAATTACTAGAAGAAAGACAAAAAACTTATTGAGTTATTCTTGATTAATTTTATAAAACCATTTGACGTCTTCATTTCAAATTTTATCACCAATTGGTAGGGACACAAGGAATATGGTAAGCATTACAAATTTGAAGCTTTCTATTATATTTTGATCATTGATCAACACATATTTCTTCATGACGGAAATATTGGTGGTAAACATCAAATCCATTTTCTCAAGGAAAAGGGAAATTTGAAGAAGACATGTTAGTACTATCGAAAGACTAAACGTATAGAGAAGGTGTACTAGAAAAATCTATATGACTTACAAGAGAAGTTTAAACATCTTCAAGGAGATGTTTCCATTGTTCATCGACCTACTGATAATTTCACCTTCCAAGCCGAATCTTCTGAAGCCTTATTGTCTCATTATATGTAGAATGAATGGGTAGTCGAATTTGGTTGCACTCATCACATGGATAAGGATGATTCCTTGTTTATCTCCTTTAATGAAGTTGAGGAGAGGAATCTTTATATGGATGATTATTTTTCTCTCTATATTGATGGTCAGAATGATGTTTCCTATTTACATTGGAGAATTGTCGAAATCTATCACATAACGAACCTTAATTCCAATCTATTGTTTATTTCTCAGTTATCACGAAAATTGAATATTGTTGACTTTTTTCCATGTAATTTCTTTGTTTTATATTTTAATAATGGCCAGTTGATTGTTTTCTGAGGGTTTCTCAACCTAAAGGATAGTTTCTATAAATTTTTTGACACTACTCGACCCAAAACTAAACTAACTTCTCTTGTTTATCACACTGACGAATGAAGTCAAACTTGGCATGAAGAACTCACAAACCTAAATTTTGTAAGTCTGTAGTTGATGGAAACTTAGAATATGGTCATTGGTTTAACTAAATTTTTTCCCCTAATGGACTCTGTAAAGGATGTTTGTTTGGAAATCATCATCAGACACCCTTTGAATTGGAAAAGTATGACGAGAAGAGAACCTCCTATAGTTGGTTCATAGTGACATGTGCTACATCAATCTACCTTCATTAGTAGGTGCAAGGTATATATTTACTTTCATTGATGATCTCTCTTATTTTACTTAAGTTTTCTTTCTGAAAAATAAGAATCTTATCTTTGAGAAGTTCAAAGAAATCAAATCCTTTATTGAAAATCAATGTGGTTGACCCATTAGTTTCCTTAGATCAAAAAATGGTGGTG
Source organism: Picea engelmannii (assembly GCA_009831015.1). Lineage (NCBI taxonomy): Eukaryota > Viridiplantae > Streptophyta > Pinopsida > Pinales > Pinaceae > Picea > Picea engelmannii. The sequence continues at coordinate 317,446 of ML788467.1, forward strand.
ATTATGTAAATAGACCCTTTGAAGACTACCTGGTTTGATCTGGTATTGGTTGGAATTGGTCAGTTCCACATACACCTCTATAGAATGGCATTGTAGAACACAAGAATCAAACATTAGTCAAAATGGCTTCGTGTATTTTGTAAGGAAAAGGTTTTCTTCCTTACTTCTGGGATGGAGATATCTATTGTGAAAAATATTTAATGAATCATATCCTGACTTGAGTTATTCCTTTGGTTACTTTAGTTGAACAATTGCGTGGAGGGAACCCTTCCTGGACTCATATTTCCGATGACTCTATAAATAAGTTGGATGAAAAAAGTCATGCTTGCATCATGATGGGTTACTCTAAAGATTATAAAACCTATCAACTGTTTCATCCTATCAACTGGAAAATCATTATCAAACAAAATTTATGGCTTGATGAGAAGTCGTCATGCATAAAGTTGTTGAATGCCTCATGTTGTTTACGAATCTCATTCTCCTATTTCATTTTTTAGTTGTTCGACTAAAAATTTAAACTTTTTTCGTGTTATGACTCGACCCTCGACCTTGGAGTGGACTATTTAGTCAATATGTGTTTCAACTAGCCTTCCATATCCATCGAATGAAATTGTTCTGATTTCTTATCCAACTTTTGTCGTACACAACAATTCACCACTTTCTTGTCTACCATGATCGGATTCCAAGACTTTTGAAGCTATTGGAATTGATGTTGGTGATGTTGCTTTGGGACTATAAACTTGAAGCTAGAAGCACCATGCCAGTGTTTCCTTGATGACTCATGTACTTGAAACTTTTCATGATGTCATCTTATTAGATGCCTAAGGACAACCTGAATGGGACCATGCTATGTAGACAAAATTGGATTATTTGTCCAAGAATAAAACTTTGGAAATTTTTCCCTTACCACAAAGAAGGAATGTTGTGAAGTGTGGAGGGTTCTATAGGACCAAATTTACCTCTTAAGGTATTTTTGAGAATCCTAAATCTCACTTGGCTGCAAAGGGATTTTCTCAACAAGAAGGAATCAACTACGCTTAGACATTTCCCCCTATTGTGAAGATAAAATATGTTGGACTTATTCTTTCTCCTTCTTCTCGATTTCGATGGAAAATCCATGAGATGGATATGAATAATGATTTTATTCATGGTGAAATATCTGAAGAAATTTTCAAGGAATAAACTCATGGTTTTGTAATAGATTCTAACTTGGTTTGTAGACTCGAGAAGTCTCTCTATTTTTTAAAGTCAGCTCCTAGAGCTTGGTATGCTAAGATCGACAATTTATTTCTTCGACTTGGTTTCAGAAGCTTTGAATATGATCATATCTAGTGTGTGCTCCATACTCATGGAAACACTTTGATTGTTGCTATCTATGTTGATGACCTTGCTATAACTAGAAGTACCGGTTATCTAATTCTTAGATTGAAGAAGCAACTTGTTAATAGATTTGACATGAAAAATCTTGGTACTCTGCATTATTTTTTGGGTTTTCAAGTATTTCCATTATCTGATGTTTTTTTTTATTTCTTAATCTAAATATGTAATTTTTTTTTTACTCCTTTTAATATGGATGATTCTAATACTTGTTCTACTCCTTTTAAATATGGATTAAAGCTAAAGAAAATTTATTAAACTTCTGAAGTCGATGCTACACCCTATTGACAACTAGTCGACAATCTTATTTATCTCACTCATAGTTGACCTAAAATTTCCTTTGTTATTAGTGTGGTTTCTTGGTTTATGAAGAATCCATAAAATTCCATTCGAGAGAAGTCAAATGAGTTGTCCACTATCTCAAAGTTACCACTAATTTTGGTATGAATTATTTTTGAATTTCAGATTCATTCGTTGGCTTCACTAAATATGACTAGGCTGGTTATAGTGATGATCGAAAGTCTACTTTTGGCTACGTGTATGACTTCATCATTGTTTCGTTGGTTTGGTTGTGCAAGAAACAAAAGGTAGTATCCTTGTTGACTATAGAAGAAAAATGCATTGGCACCGCTCATGCTGGTACACAGGCAATCTGGATTCTCCCATTTCTTGGTGAATTTTGATTTCCTCTTCAGACTTCGACCACTCTCTAGTGTTACAATAAGAGTGTTTTTCAAGTTGTTGAAAATCATGTTTCCCATAATAATATGAAGCATGTTGATATCCATGCCCACTATCTGAGACAGTTGGTTCATTAGAATGTTGTCTCTCTTTTCTATTAAAGAACAAATGATTAGGTCATTGATACCTTCACTAAGTCATTATCTGAAGCCAATTTTATCAATTTTTTTACAATGCTTGGGTTTCATGAAGCTGCAGTTATGGGCGGGTGTCCTAATGATGTAACTTCACCTCCTAAATATCCAAAGTTGTGTGTTGATAGGGTGGTGTCGGAAGATCTATTTCTGATGGTTCCTCACACTTCTACTAGAATTATTCAGAAGGGAAGTCGAGCTACATTTGGAAACATTCGTTTTTCCGATCAACCAAATATCTACATTAGTAGATCGAGTAGTTGACAAGTGTATCAGTCAAACAAATGATTATTGGTGAAAGACATTTGGTCAGTGGATCAATCAACCGAGAAATCAACTATAAGTTGGATTCATGGATGATTGGGTCAAGTATCCTCGTTGATTTGACTAGAGAACTCATATTCAATAGACTCAAATCCAACCAACGACGTTTAAATGTGGACAAGATCTTCTTGATTCCAAGGAATTTTTTTAGATATTGAAGCTATAAATAGTAGACCTGATGGGTCATTATCATCATGAAACTATTGTTGGCGTATAAGATATCCAATATGCATCGTGATGTTTTGATCACAATACATTGTGCTTAAGTGTTGTAATAGTGTCTTTAGACACTACCTCTTCTCTTATAAAATATTTTCCTCTTCAATTATTTGTACTTTTGTTTATCTATTTCGTATTAGGTTGCGTCGAATCCCCAACAGAAGGAATGCATGGAAATGACTCATGATGATGGTATATAATTTTGAGTACAATAATTTTTGGTTTAAAAGGCCTAATATTGCCAAGTCCACCCTAATAACACATATCCCAACTTCTCGCATAATATTCATGAGTTTTTCCTACACCACAAGAGTGATAAACCCAATTCGTGAAATAGTCTAGTGGTCTTTAGATTATAATAACTATGTCAGTGTCCTTGGGAGGTCCTTATCTATTTTTCATTGCATCTACCTAATGAAATATCAAAACAATTCCTCTTCAGATGGTGCTTCTTTCAAGAAGGTAGTCACATTTATTATAGTGGATGTTTTTTTTATTCATCTTGGTGGGAATTGGGGAGTTATTTTCCCCTATTTATCTTAACTCATACTTGGTTTTCAAGATTCCAAGGATCATTAACTTTGTTCAATACCAATAAGTTTGTGCTTTTCTATAACATTACTTTCAGTTATAATTCACCAATATTCTTTTGTATTCATTCCTTTGGGTATTTATATGCCTTGTTTTGGAAATTACTAAGGGACTTAAATGAACCCCAATTGGGGATTTCGTTGGATTATCTTTTGGAGGCTCACAATTGATCCATTCTAAATTAATAGCTCTATCATTTGGATCACATTGCTTTATATGGTGTTATCCTTTTTAGCATCTTGTTTTCTGGGAAAATTTCATTTGGATTTGAGAATTCTTTTGATCCTATATGTATTTATATTCAATCATGTTGGTCCACATCACTGAGACATAGTTTGGTTTCCATAATTTTACTTACAGGTCTTTGTCTCATCAAATTCATAAGGAATGTACCACTTCTTCACTTATCCCTAATAAAGGTCAACATTTGTAACATTCTCATTCAACATTCCCTAGAACAACAATTCCCCTCTCTCGTGAAAGCATTGGAGGCCAATGCTTCTCTTGTTGGAAGGAATGATAGGGATTTTAGTACATAGTCTTAATATATTGACTTTATTTATATCACATTATTGTTTGTAGAGAATTATTATTATGGATTCGTGTGATGAATACTTGGGTTTTCCAAATATGGTGGAGTGATTGGAAGCATTTTTCCAAATATTTCTATTATTATGATTTGTTGTTAGTTTCTAGGATCTAGTGAGTATTTCTCTTCTAGATTTCTTAAGTTACTTATTCTTTTATAAATTTATATAAACTTATCATTTTCTTATTAAAAATTCAATCACGTGTTCTTATTTCACAATTTGGTGTAGAAATATTCTCCTGAGTGGAATTTTCCACAACACAGAAAAATCAAATCCAAAAATAATAACTCAAAGATTTAATGAATATCAACATACATTAGACAACCATCAACTTAGTGTTAAAATAATCATTCTTTGTTTCAATATTTCACTTTGTAACCATTTGTAAGAATTTACTAAAGGTATTTTTGACAAAGGAACAACATCCCCTAAAATCTTGAATTTTTTTAAAAGTTACAACACCCCCAAAAGCTTGAATGTATTTTTTTTTTTGTAGGTTTCTGTTTTTATATTTTACTTCATAGTAAATTTGTAAGAACGTTTTCATGTATTAAAAAGTATTTTTGACAAAGTGGCAACAAGTAGCTAAAAAGCTTGAATGTATTATTTGGTATGTTGCAGTAAATAAGTGTAACGACGTTCTATGTAATACATGTGAGTGTATTAACTTTATGCTTTGAATCATTAAAGTTGAAATACAAAACTCTTTATTGCTAATTATGAATGATTTTATTTTGATCATAATTTTTTTATTAGTGTTATTTAAGTTTATGTTTATCTAAATTTTAAAATAAAATTAAAAAAAAACAATTTTTATAATTAATAGTAATAATTCTAGTTATATTAGAGGTGTAAGACAAAAAATTTAGTTATATTAGAGGTTGGTGTGTTACTAGCAAACAAAAAAACTCTAACAAATTTAAACTAAAATAAATTATTTTGTTTATTTTAATTATTTTTAATTAAAATATTTTTTTTCAAAAATTAAAATAAATATTGAATCTAGGCTTTCCATGTTTTAAATGAAATCCTTTGAAACATAAAAAAAGGTATTTAAAACCTTCACTAAAAACATTTTTCATTATAAATTTCATTTCAATTTCTACTTGAATGAGTAAATCAATTGTAAATTCTTCAACTAGTAAAAAAGGAGACCTCCATAATTTATATGTAAATAAACTAATAATGAAAAGCCTATATATGTTTTATAATTAATTAATAATTCAATATTATAAACATTAATGTTTATCAAAATTATTGAGTATTTATTCTTTCATTTCTAGAATATTTGTACCTCAAACCACCTCATAATTAATACTTATATTTACAATATTTCTTTTCCAAACTATACACTCCTGAAAAAACCTTGTAATTAATTCTTACATTTGCATTTTTAATTTATATTATGAACCTTGTAATTAATTCTTACATTTACATTTTTAATACATATTATAAAATATTTGTATCTCAAACAATAAAATCCTGAAACCACTTCATAATTAATACCTGCATTTATAGTATTTCTATCCCAAACTATACAATCCTGAAACTACTTTGTAATTAAGTTTTGAATTTGCATTTTTAATATATATTATAAAAAAATAATTACAAATAAAAAATTCACAAAAATTATAGATAAATAATTATCAAAATTCCTACTAAATATTTTTGTCACACATAAAAAAAGAAATATAAATATAAATATAAATTATTTTATATGAAACAATCAATATAATCATTTAAAAAATAAATAATTACCCTTAATAAATCATCTTCATAAATTCACTTTATAACTTTTTTTAATTAATAATTTATTATAAAAGAAATAATTACCCTTAATAAATCATCTTCATAAATTCACTTTATAACTTTTTTTAATTAATAATTTATTATAGTAAAAAAATCAGCAATTACAAAGCTATAAAATTTAACATAATAATTCTCGTTTTTCCGGGAAATCATAAGTATGTAAGTAGCACTTCACTTTTCTCTTCTTGATTGCATTTGCCGTTAAAACGTATTCATGAAGAATAATTCCTGGAAAAGTCTGATTCATTAAGAAGCAGTTGAAAGGTTCACAAAGAAAATTTGCCCTTATGTTGATATTATGTTCCCTTAAGACTCGATATCGTTTTCTTTAAAATAGAAAGATATTATGCCATAACGATTCATGAAAAACATGGGATGAATCAAACAAACTTTGGAGTTCCACATACAGTTCTACATTGAAAAAAAACAATACTTGAGGATTGGTTGTTGGGATCTTATCAGTTGTACATTGAAAAAAAATAATACTGAATTTGGATCCTCCTCTTTTTACGATTGCCTTACTTACTAATTCTTTAATCATAATGTTCCTTTCCCAGTTAAAAAACAGAGCTGGACGGCGCCCCCACGAACACCTGGGAAGCGAACGATCCTAGTAAAACAAACTGAATGAAAAAAATAAAAATAAAAGTGTATTAAAAATTTAAATCCATACCTATTGACAATGGGCACATTTAATAGGTTTTTAGTTCTTAATACGTTTTTTATGGATGAGATTAAATATGCCTAGAATATTCTTAGTCGTCACAATAAATGAATGGCTCTGATTTCATCCATTAACTTCCGAGCTGTTATAAAGACATCCGTTTCGTTTCATTTCTGTGCTGGCGACATTTCGTTTCATTTCTGTGCTGGCCTCATTTCGTTTTAACATGCTTTTCGGTGTTAATAAGCCACGTAATTGTGGTTGTGCTAGTTTATACTGAATCATCATTTGTTATGCTAATCATTTTAATTATCTTTTTTAACGATGAATTGACATCTCTTGTCAGTTCAGAAAGTTAATTCTTGAAATTACAATGTGACTATTAAGAATATTCTAAGCATTTTTTTTTTTCAAATAAAGAAAAAACTTATATTGAAAAATATAAATATTATGTTATAGTATTCCATACATATATATCTGGCAGTAGATACAGACTTTCCTGTCCTGTGAAAAAATTGAATGTTCATTGCTTATGTTACAAAAATATATATTCATCAGAAGAATACATAGCTATCAAACTTTTTCTCGGAATTATAATTTCTAGATCATAAAAACAAAATGATGAATGATCATCATTTTTTACTGCAAAAAATATACCATCCTCTTTTAAGAAAAGAGATTCTTTCTACAACATATCCGCTTCCTTGTTATATGACATGTATTTATGTTGAACTTTTATCTGTATAAAATTCCCGCTCTCACATGTAAGGCTAAAGAGAGATCACCTGTAGATTGTTGTCATTAGTAAACTAGTCTATGATAATAATCTTAGAGTCTCCAACTAGTTGTATCATAACTATCTTTTTAAAACATGCAAAATAAAGTATACACCACAGAGCAAGTAGTTCCTCCTTTGTGTTAGTACCATTACCACAAAACATCTTCAATCTGAAAGTTCCTAATAATAGACATTTTATTACGACTCCAACTCCACATTTTACTCCTCTATATTGTGATGCTTCATCGAAAAAGCCAAATATCATATCCCAATCTAATATAGGTGGTCTATCAATTCTGCTACCCTTAGTGCTCTAGTCACAAATTTTTGTGCTCTAAGAACCCTTGGTCCCACATTCTGGATAGTGCCAACAATAGTCTCTTTTTCCTTCTCACTCACTAATTTTCCAATAGAATTTCCTATTTAAATGAAGGCCTCACGATTCTATACAGCGAGTGGACACTCGTGCAATAAGACCCACAGATGCCTGTATCTGATAAACTCCTTCTCGGTATTAAAAGCTACGTGTCAGCGTTTGAGCATAAGGCTCCCGCTCTTCACAATCCAGACCGAGTTCAAAATCTGTTACGCATCCTCCAATGTCTTGAACAAAAAGCAATACCAACCCTTTCATAAGATATATGCTTCTGGATTATATCCTAACACAGGACCCCAACTGTCTAAAATCCACGTGTGTATCTCCTTCATTGCCATACTTCAATAGCCAAACCTACCAACTAGTCCCCGACAAGTATATTTTTCAGCGTCCATCAACCCGATATCTCTTCCTAAGCTAAGTTTAATCTTGGATTTTTTCTCTTTCCACGGATTTTTTCCCGTCTCCAGAAGGTATTCCTTCCTGTAAAATTCTCCTATCGCAGTCGCCCCAACCTTGTCCTTACTTACCCCCGACTCCCCAAACCTCCAGTTGTTTTAAATACCATGCCCCTTCTCTAATTTCGTGAGACTACAACGCTCTGGACTCACAACTACAGGCTCCACCTTGTGAGACCCTATCGATACTATCCTTCCAGTATCCTCCACATAAACCTCAACCGACCGTCCTGTCTCCAAAGAACCCTCGTTGATGAAACTTGGCGGAAAAGACAAGAGTGTTTGATCCTTGCATCCCTTTTCCAAATCCCTAGCAAAAAGGTCATTTATGACCTCGAAAACCTTGTTGTCCTTTGTGTTAGATAGGTCCTCGCCATCTATCCTAAGCGAGCTCTGCTTCACCAAGTCCTCTTCGAGAAGGCCCTTCCTCACGTCATCCAGTACATGGGTGAGTCTACTCCGCCTTAAATCCTCCATGTAATCTGCATCTGATTTTAATAGAGCCTTCTGGCTCCACCAATAATCCTCGTTCGAGTCCCCCACTAGATCCGAGCCCCATACTCCCATACCTCACCGAACCCTAGCCCATCTGAGAGAAATTGTCCTACCATTAACACTCTTCACTAAAGCCCTCCACTCCAAGTGGTCATTCGGATCCCAACTAAAGTTAGTGGCTCCCTTAACCAGAGACGAAGGTGTTTGCTAGTTAGTACTCCGAAGTCTGCCATTTAAGCTCTACCGCTCGACCCTCCCACTTACACTTCCGAACTAAGAAGAATAAAAACACACCAAGAATATTCCAAGCATATAACATCTTGTTCATTAAGAACAAATTTATTTGTAGTTAAAAAATCATTAATTCAAATCATTTTATTCATTTGTGATTAAAAGACCATTAATTATGACCATTATGACCATTTCCAATAGGTGTATGTTTATCAACCTAATTATAAAATATTTAACAAATTCTAAAATATTTTAATTTGAATTCAAAATTATTCAAAAAAAACATTTTATTTTTAATTAATTTATATTTAAAAAATTAAATTTAAAATTTTTAAATAAATTTAAATTAATAAAAAAAATAAATATATAAAAATTAAATTAAATTAAGTTGATGCACGTGTAGTATATGAGAAACATGTTCATAAACTTAATAATATAGAATTAATACATTATATATAATAAAAATTTCAAAACCTTAACAATATTTTGATTATAATAATTTAAAAAAAAATAAACAAACAATATTTTCTTGGAGATATTGTTTAAAAATAATAGTCTTTCCTAATTATGTTATTTTAAATTATTATATATTTTTTAACAAATAAGTAAATATAAATATATAAAAGAACTTGTAGTTACCACAAAGTGTACCATTGTATTGGTTATTTTCATATGGGATTTATATTACTAGATATAATAAAGAATATAATTGCTAAATAAATAATATGATGTTGAGGTATGTATTTAGTTATTTAGTTTTAAATTTATTTAATTTAATTTTAATTTAATTTTTTTTTAATATATTATTTATTATTATTTTTAATGTAATTTTTAATTTTATTTAATTTTATTTTTTTATATATTATTTATTATTATTTTTAATGTAATTTTAGGTGACCATATCTTCTCATCTTAGGTTTTAGAGTATTTTGTTACTTTACATGATATAATTTTATTGAGTTTTAATTTTTTAATAAAAATAAGTAAAAACGTATAAAAATATTAATTATTTTAAAAGTAATTATATCAATAAATATATTATTTTTTTTATTTGTTTAAATAACTATTATTTTAAGATGAAAAAAATTATTAATTAAATCACTAATACAATAAATTAAAAATAAATTACTTTATTTTTAATCTCTTTATTTCTTAATAGTATAATAAAGCACTATGAAAAATAATACAGAGTATATGTTCATTGGGTCATAATTTAACAATTAGATAGAAAAGTGGTAATAAATGTGAAATTAATCAATATCCATCTTATCAAGTTGATCACAAGCCCTTATCATCATCTCATAAATCTAGTTAGTAAAGTTCAGAGAAAGATCGATGTGCAAAATATCAACCTTGATTGGTACTCTAAAGCTTATTAGTCTCACTTATAGTAATGGGGTTTCTACCGATCTATTACTCTGGCACTAAAACCAACACATTTAACCTAAAGTTTTTGGTAATTCATAAAATTGTGGAATTGTATTTCATATTTTACCGTAAGTTTTCAATTCGACATCTTATTTAGCCTCATATCGAGGCAATATGAGGCAAAGTTAGGATAAAAGGACAAATAATTTAACTAGTTTGAATGTAAAGTTAGGAACTCATATTCAAGATGAAGTAATGCTAACTTTCAAGTTAGCATTATTTCCATAACATTAAATGTTTTCTATGCATAGATAATTCTTAGAGTTAGGTACATCTCCTAGTGGAAATGGCTTCACATGTGTTGCCTCGTGGCAATGGCTTCACAGGTGTTGCGAGGTTCACCAGGTGTTAGAGCTACACCATGTGTTAGTGATCTTGAGCTTTAGGTCTTACGATCGATTGCTATAATTCTGCAACCGATTTTTGTGATGTTGCCCATGCCTGTGGCCATGAACTCGCTTTGTGTGACCATCACCTTGCTGAGTGCCAGTACTATCTTCCCTGCTAGATTCTATGTCAACCCTCGCTTTCCTCTTCAACTTCACGCTCTCTTGCCTTCCAATTTATAGGAAGGATCTTGTACCATCAAGCGCTGAGCAAACAATGATCTCCTTTTTTTGTCTGTAGTTGAACTCTTCTCATTGCATAATAAAATTGATCCCTTTTTCCCTCTTCTTATACTCATTCTATTTCTTTCTCGTTTAACAAACACTGCTCTGTTTTTGCTTTGTATCTAGTCGGGGAATGGTCTTCGAGCATAGAGATGAATATGAAAAATAGAGAGAAAGTAGCAGAGATGAGGGAGAAACAATACGAAAACTAGTTTACATTTGTGTAAGAAATCAGTAACATAGAGTGATCCTAGACTTCTGCGATGGTTCCGAAGAGACTCACCTTCTCGCAAATACCCAATGCGAGCATCACCGCCTACATCCCGAAAGAGTAATGGAACTTCGGGCCCTCGTGCGTCGTGCTCCATTCATCTGGATGCTTCTTGGTCGTCTCCACAAAATTCTTGAGAGAATAGTACTTCACTATTCTGCCACAAAGGTTATCGAATCGAGCCTCCATGATGAGCAGCGGGGTCTTGTGGGACGCGTTATAAAAAGAAAAATCCATGAAATGAACGACATTGCAGATGTACATCATAATTGGGATGTTTTCCCGTATGGATGGCAGAAGCACCCGACTCTCCTGGCGCAAGAATGCAGAATATTGTTGTTGATGAATGCAAGAGTGGTCTTGGAGCCAATGCTCTGCTGGAAACCCCCTGTGCAAGCGTTTTTGAGTCGGATTACCATATCGTGGGAGTCGATCAATGGTATGTGGGTTTTGAGCAGCAGGATGTCGTTGTTACCCACCACGTCGTAGCTCTGGTAGGGTTTCCCAGTTTGGATCTCCAGAGTCCCAGTGGTGTTGTTATATATGTAGACAATGAAGAAATCAGATAGTTTATAATGGGATATCCTTATTTGGATAGATTTAATGACTAGCTTTCCTACCTTGATAGGATCAGAAACATTAAGACAAGGCCCATGCTGGATGCAGTAAATAGGGTAAGAAACAGGATTTAAATAGGGTCACATTAAAACAAGCCTCATGCTGATAGCCAGGCTTTACGATAGGCTTTACGAGAGCTAGGCCTTTACGTTGTACACTAGGCCTTTACGAGATCCAGGCCAGTAAATATAGGATAGCCCTTATAGTGTAGACAATACTGTATAGCCAATACAGTTACATGGTAGGAGATAGCGGATTGATATAAATGGAACTTGGTATCTACACTTAAAATTTGTAAATGTGTGTATGGTTCCTGATGAGCAGGGTTGGAATTTCAAACTGTTAAAGGCCATCAAATTTGATGGTTTCTACTATTCTAATGCCCGTTTTCCTAGTTTTAAATAAATATGTTGACGGTTTCATGAGATTTTTAATCGTATTTGACGAGCAAATTGGCCCGTGATGGGCAATTTGCCCGTCAAATTCCGTCCCTGCTGATGAGAGCAGATTGATATCAATGGAACTTGGTATCTACACTTAAATTTGTAAATTCCTAAAAGGAGGAATATATACATGTAGCACATCTTTCGAATCATGAGCCATTTGGCTATGGGAAAACACCCAGCTATTATCAACACACCCAGTTGTTATCAAAATACCGGACATTGTTGTCAGCTGCCATTTTATCTAAATGTTGCTTCCCACATTTTCTATTTTTATTTAATTAAATTTTAAAAAACACTAAAAAGTTTCTTTTGTAGACGTCATTCTATCATCTTACCCTTTAGAGGTAACACCAGGAGGAATTATTCTTGATTTGCATGCATAAACATGGAACTTTGGTGAGGATTTATTACATCTCTTCTTTATTAGGTTTTCCAGTGTCAGATCCATCTCCTTCGACGGTGGCTCGGGACACACTCTCTACCTATTCTAGCAGCAACCACAAATGAATTCTCGCATGATATAGACTTCCTTGAGTCCAGTCCAGCAACTACAGTGACAGGAACTGTGAAACCTACGAACACTCCTGCCTTTTAAAAAATGAACTTCGGCTGCTCGGTCCGCATTGGATGTCTACGGGGGATAACGGTTATCCTACTACATGGACACTTGCTCTCTCATTCGTTGGCATCAACGCTTTTGGAAGTGGTTTTCACGCTCTTGATGAATACATACATATGCTTCCCCACTTGGGGTGTGTTTTATAAGCATATCTTCAGTCTAAAGCTCCAAATGTAACTCATACAACTTGAATAATCTACACCATATTAAAGAATCATTATGTTTTGTTTTTTAAGTTTTTTTTATGTTTATTTAAAGATAAAATAATTGGTATTTTTTATTTTGTCTCTAACAGGTCGCTGATGAAAACCATATTTTTTTCTCTAATGCATGAATTTATTGATGAAAAACATATCTTCATTTTAATCATTCGTCAAAGTCTAAACAATCCCATGATTGATGTGGTTTTCTCTTTACCATTTTTTATATGGTATCGTTGCTCTTACGTTTCCTTCCTCTCTTCTAGCAATTGAACCTGATTTTCCTAGTATGCCTCAGCTACTTTACCGAACCCACATCAGCTAGGTGTAGCTTCAGATCTTGTGGATATGGCATATCGATTATATCGGAGCAACAAGTTTACCTTCTTAGCAGGGACTTGTTGCTCCGCAACTTCCCTTGTTTGTTAAGAACTTTGGTTTTCAAGTTCTAAATACATAAATCAATGTTATAATGAAAGAATTACCTGAGCATACATGCATATTTCTCTATCAATAGCAATGCATGTTTTAGTGCAAATCCATTGTCTAAGCACATTATAATTGTGTCGGTAGAAGTTTACATGCTCTACATATAACTAGTATAGAATTATGATTATAATAAAAAAATTGTATATGCATTATGTGTTCTTGTGTGTATCTATATATCATTTTTGTTAGATAAACAAGGAAGAGAGAAACAATTTTTAAACTGTGTTATCACTGGTGGGTATCTATGCATCAACTTTCTTAGATAAATAAGAGAGAGAGAAATAGAATTTTGAAATTATGTTATCCCTAATGGTAATTTTTTTCATTGACGTTAACTAGTTGAAAAATTGTATTTTATATTTGGTTATCATTCTCCTTTATCATGTTGTTTTATCTTTATGCAATATTATCATTTTCATTTGAGATTGTAATATTTATTTACTCTATGCTTTCATGTTGTAGTGACCTATAATAATTAATTTTCATAAAACAATGATTATGTTGTGATATTATAGTAGTGGTTATGTTGTGATAACATAGTATTTTTTTATTGTATGTTTTCAAGTTGTGATTAGACACTAATAATGATTTTAAATAGCACAATATAGTAATTTTACCTAAAACAATGGTTATGTTTCCCAAACATTGTCATTCCAATTCTAATTTTCATACTTGGTCATGCGATTCCCTTGCATACAATATAATGCCCAACCACATTTTAGGTGTTAGATAATGAACGGATTGACATTACCAATTTTCCTTCTTTTCCATTCTTTCAACCTAGGTACCCACTCTTTCCACCTAGTTTCATTTGCTAAAATGTGGTAAATAATGTCCTCCCACTGGCTTCCTTTTCTCTTTTTACCCATCACACAATTATCTATGTACTCAATTCATTATTTTACAATGGATTTTCCATCAAAACCTTAATAAGAACCACCTCATAGTACTAGTTGAACAACACTATCTCATTGCATACAATGCACTCTAAGGCTATCTTAGCATGCCTAGTGAATGATGCAAGAGCATCTACCCCTTCATTACATGATTGTATTTCATGAAGTAAAATGAATATCTCTTATGACATCAATGTGTACTCCTTGATTACCTAGCTACCACCACCATTGAATGAGAGATTATTTATGTTGTTTAGCTCAATAGATCGAGGTAGCTACATTATCTCAATTGTGAAAAAACTATTTGAATCTTTTGTTGATATCATGTCTTGTGAATCTTATCAATTTAAAGATAATTGTGCTAGATTATCAATTTGCATGGAATAATTGTAGGATCTATACATCAACATGAGAGCTCAGATGAAAAACTTGGAACAACTTATGTTTCCTTCTAGATTTAATATTATACTTTTGGTTGGCTTCACAAGGTCTTGTAGATTTTGCAAAAAGACCCCATCTTGTTTAAAACATTATTTTAGAGTTCTACTAGTTGAAACATGATTAGTAGGTCATCACCTTGCCTATCTTATAACCCCATTTGATTAGTTATTAAAAACCTTCCATTAACACCAGGAACCATGTAGTACTACCCCATGTAATGCTATCAAGTTTTATTACAATTTCAAAAGTAAAAATTAAATTATAGTTATAGAAAAAAAAATACAATTCATTATTAATTTTACCTTAATTCAAAACTTTTGAATGTTTTTACTCTTTATCTATTTAAATAATTAATTATTCATTTAATTAAATCGTTTTTCATTATATTATTCTTAATAAATTCTAATTATCTTTATCTACTTAAATCGTTGTTCATTGTACTATTCTTAGTAAATTCTAGTTTCAAATTTTGTGAAAATTTTCAAGATTTATTCATTCATTCATATAACTTGCAACCACTAAAAAAATTTCATGCTTTCTTTACTCTTGCCTTATACTTCTTAACATTAAGAATTAAATCATATTTAATTTCAAAATAAAGCAACAATTAATAATTACATATCCTTAAATACCGATAACATGCGCTAGAGATAATCCTAAAACAATAATCAACCTCCTGCATTATCAACGTCATGCACCATTTTGTATAGATATGGGTCAACCATATTAAACCATATTAGATCACCAAGAGCAAACGCTCGCTACTCGCATTCTTACAATTTTTTGTCTTCTCTGTAGTCTATCGAGTACTACGTGTTTTTTTCCTTTGCTATTTTATTTGTTTACTCTATATAGATATGGGTCGACCATACTATAATTATTTCCAAATCATTTCATAATTAAAGCTAATCTCTTTACTTGTTGCTAACATTCTTATCATTTCATAATTAAAGCTAATCTCTTTAGTTGTTGCTAACATTCTTACAAAATTGTCTTATGTGTTGTTCGTTCATTCTATGCACTTTTATTTCACTACTCTACTAAATTCTTTGCCTATTCGTAATAGTAGCACACTAAAATGTCTGAGCAGCACATTAAATATGGTTTACATCACTTAAATAATTAATTTTTGTGAAGAAGTGACGTAAGTCCAAATCTCGGGATGCTTGCTCTTCGCTCAAATAGTGATTATAAATCTTTAACCTTAATTCTAACATCTTTCATGCATAGGAGCACCATTGAAGAGAATTATGATAATCAAAGGAATTTGGGCTTTGACAAAAGTAAAGTTGACATTTTCTTAAAGGATTTAAATAGTAAATCAAAACTCCTAACTTATAAGGACAACATTGAAAAACTCTATCAAGTACCCTTTCCAATTCCATTATCAAGTTCTCTTTCGAGGTGTCCCATAAAAACAATAATAGAATAACCAACCCTTGGTATGATAAAGAATGTAAAATTGCTAGGAAAGCCATTAGGGATGCTTCTAATGAGCCCTTAAAACTTGATAAGATCAACACGTACAAAGCCCTAATTAAAAGGAAAAAAAGATATTATATCAATAAAAGGCAGGAGCAACTTTCACAACTATACAAGTTGGATCCTAAGAGGTTCTGGAGCCAAATTCTAAAATGCAATACTAAAGAACATAATAGGATTCCCTTAACGGACTTGTATTCCTACCTTAAAAGTCTTTATGAGTTCCCTAATGCCATGGACACCATTCCTATTGTTCCTACAAAGGAAGAAGTTTTTTCTTTAGATGACATAGAGTTTGGGGTTAAGTGGCTCGCAAATGGGAAAGCTAAGGACATTGAAGGCTACCAAGCTGAAATTTTTAAAATCGGAGGGCCAATCCTTATCCCTCACATACACAAGCTCTTTAATTTAGCAGTCAAGCAGGGCTTCCATAAACCCTGGATGCAAAGCCTCATTGTTCCTATTTTTAAAAATGGGGATAAAAACATCCCCTCTAATTATAGGACCATTATGATTAGCCCGATTTTAACCAAGCTTTATGGAATCATTTTGGAAAAGAAGATTAACATTTGGCTAGAAAGTCACGGTAAAAGAGCTAAAGGCCAGGCCGGGTTTAGGAGATATCATTCAATTGTGGACCATCTTGTTACCTTTAGGATCATTACAGAGGAGTTCCGCAATACTAAAACCAATATTTTTTGTTGTCTTGTTGACTTTAGAAAAACTTTTGACATGGTTCCTAGGAAAAACCTTTGGAATAGGTTGGAAGAAATAAAAGTGCCTCTCGAGTTGAGGGTTGTTCCAATAAGGATGTATGAGAATGTTATTGCTAAGTTTAAAAACACTGAGGGATGGTCAAAAGAAATTAACTTCAATATTAGAGTCAAACAAGGTTTTCCCTTGTCCCCTACCCTTTCTGGCATATATATTGATAAATTAGAAGAATGCTTGGAAAAAGAAGGTTGTGTCGACCCTACTCTCACTGGTATAGTCATCAATCTTCTTCTTTATGCCGATGATATCATTCTTATGGCAAGGAGTCCCCGTGATCTTGAAAACCAACTAAGAATCCTCAAGGATTTTTGCTCCAATATGGGTATGACT
>ML788467.1:335317-368245 GCA_009831015.1 Picea engelmannii
CGAGCTCCATAGTGAAACTGGGCATTGGTCAATTCCTAAAACGCCATGGGATGAAAGAGTGTGTCACCTTTGTGACACTAAGAAGGTTGAAGATGAAAAGCACTTTCTCTTAGATTGTCCAGCCTATACCCATATTAGATCTCTTTTTGAAAATATTGATCACACTACCAACCTTCCTAACCTCTTAACTCAACAAAAGTATGGTGATCTTGGAAAGCTTCTCTTAATGCTTTTCGAGCACAGAAACAAAATTCTAAAGAATCACAAGTAATCACTTACCCTCTTAAGGTCCGATAGACCAATTAGGTCTTAGTGGACGTTAATCATCATCATCATCATTGTCATATTAATATCATCAGTGTATGTGAATATGACTTTATGTGTTCTTTTATTATTTCATTGTTCTATGGGAGAAAGTCTTAATCTTATATGATTTGTTTTTTTTTTTACAATTTTTTTAAATTCTTATTTTTTATTATTGAAATTGTATTTTGAAATATTAAAGGGATATAGTTGTTTCAAAAAATTATATTTTATTTTTATTGTACAAGTTCAATAACTAATACATGAGATTTCAACAATTCTTTTAAATTTTTAACTAAATTTTAGCAAAAATAATTAGAAAAATATGATAAAAAGTTCCAAATATTAACATGTTTACTAAATTTTAATAATATAATAAAATGAATAATAATTTGTTTTTAAGAGGTTAAATTATAATTAAATTAGTATTTGGTTCATATATAAATTAATGTTAAATGTTATTCAAAGGTATATGATCTAATTAAAAGTAACCTCAATAGTGATTATAAAGGATATTGACTTAAATTGCCTTTTGACCCTTAAGTAAGACTTAGAAGTGCTTGTCATTGACTAAGATCTTGTATTCCTCCGTGTAACACCCCAGGTTATGAACCCCCATTTTAAATAATGTATTGTTACAATGTTGAGAGGCCTGAGTTCCCAAACAATTATTTAAAGGGCCAGTATGCCCAAGAAAATGTAAAGCTTTGATCATTATTAATAATAAACACATCGTTGGTTGCTAGACAGATAAGGACTAGAGTTATAGGGGGCTATGGTTCCACAAGAGAGGGGGCTTGAGAGGCTGAATGTTTATTGCTATGTTAATTAAATTTTTTCCTAAAGAGGGGAATTGGTTACATGAGCTTCTTGGGGAGGCCAGGAGGTTCATGATCTCCCCACGAACATACTTAAACCCACCCCTGGTTCGATTGTGGGGTTGGTCATTGGCTTGTCTGCTTCGTCACCTTTGTGTTACCTCCTTCTTACTCTCATGCACTCCCATGCACTTACCTGCCTCCTCCATCCATCCTCACCTTGTATTAATCTCAGGAAGGGGGACCAAACTACAAAAGAATTAGCCATGGGATAGTTGGTTGTAGTGACCACTGGTGTCAGCCAGTTGTGCCTTGAGACCTAGATGTCTGAGATGTAGTGGCCTGTGTCTAGCATGGCTCATAGTTGCGAGTCTTGAGAGTTCCAACATTGATATTCTGGAACACTTGCGTTGGAGGCCCAAATAAGGAGAAGGACTTCCTGAGGGACTGTGTGGTAGATAAAGGTGGATGTCCATTCTCTCGGGTGGTGCAAGCTAGGTAGAAGAGAGTTGGGTACTTAAATTGTTGTGACTGTTGGGAAGCCTATGAGATCTTGAGAGTTGACTGGTTTGGGAAGCCAATTTCACTCTGGAACTGTCCTTATGGATTCATAGCCCTGGCTCGAGGGTGACGATGTAGTATTGTCTACGGTTGGGTGGAATGTCCTTGGTCTGTAGCCAGTTGGTGTCATCTTTCATAAAGATAAGTTCTGTCTATAGTGATATTATTATCTGTGTATGAATTTTTTTTGTTGTATATTTAACTATCATTAATTGAATCTTTAGAACATGCACGCTTGCTAGATATTAGTGTTCATGTTGTTAATTTTCTTATCTTATGCATCTTTAATAAATAAAGAAGGTATCGGTATGAGAAAGAAGTACAAGGGTGGGCTTGCAGATAGCGTCCCCTAGCCTATGGGTGGTTGGGGATGTTACAGACTGGTATCACAGCCTCAGGTTGAAACACCGGGATGGTATGGGTCAGGTTTGTTGGTCAAAGTCTCGTGGTCGAGATCGAACTTTGACTGTGAAATTGAAAATCTCAAGAGGAACGACATTATAGAAGATACGTAGGAGACAAAACGTCATAGATCCCTTGTAAGGGTTTGAAGGATAGTGACCGTTCCTTTTGAATTCGAGAGAAATCACCACTGTAGGATCATGAGAGATCTGAGATCATTGGATCGGAGGATAGGTGAATAGGGGTCGGTCGATAAAAAGGAAGAATGGTTAAGGTCGCGACCGTCCGATCACATTGGAGAGTAATATCAATGACCAATAGTCATTGCAGGGAACTGAGTTGCATGGGAGTTAATCTCCCAAATTGGTCTCGCAATCCAAACCATGGTTTCCCCAAGGGGTTACATGTCAGCATTAGGAGAATTATGGGGTGAAAAGAAGGTTACTCCAAACCATCAATGCATGCCCCCACAATCTAAAAGGCAAGCAGTGATGTGACATGTTGGTACTTGAGTGACAAACCTCCGAATAGCCAAAGTAGCTAGGGATCATTGATCTGTAGGAGGACACGCATCAACCGATCATGTGCTCCGGGTGAAAGCACTCTAGGAAAGAGCGAGCGAGGACAAGTTTTGAATTTTGAGATCTATGAAACCCGAAGACCTAAAAGGATCTCGACCGTCGATCTGCCAAGAGCCAGTGGGGCCAGATAAGTTTTGAAATCTAATATTTCTAAAGTTTGGAGTCCCAAAGAAATCATAGCCGCCGATCCACGGGATACACATGTCAGTAGATCGTGAGCTTCGGACAGAAACATTTAAAAAAAAAGTGTTCAGGTTTTATTTTTCCAAAGTTCAGAGTCTCGAAGTAAACCTCAGCCGTCTGATTTAGGAGGACACATGGAGTAGATCCGTGGACTCCGGGTGAAGACCCGAAGTGAATCTTAGTCGTCTAATCTGGGAGGACACATGGCAACAGATTGGTTAGTTCGGGAATTTGGAGTTCAGGATAATTGGAAGTGTGCTAGTATGAAAAATACTGAAGTCTTGAAGCCTGAAGAGTCGAAGTGGTGGGGCAAGATGACGTCACATAGAGGTGATGTGGACCCTAGAATTCTGAAGTGACGTGGCTTGTAGACATCACCTGGGATGATATGGACACATGGGATGTGTGCCATGTCTCAGTAAGATTTGAGCATTTGGAATATTGAAAATTCAATTACAACATGACATGTGTCACCCGCCTCATTGGGCCATGTGTTGGATTCCATCATTTCTCCACGTGGTGACAGATCTTGCAGTCCAGAGACTGGGCACTCCAAAGGGGAAAGATGTGACAGTTTTCATTGGTTCAAAAACTTCCAAAGGGGTGAAGTTCATAGTACATACCGACCATTGATTCCAGAAGACAGACATCGAAGTATCGTCGACTACATACCAACCATTGATTCCGAGAGAAAGTCAGAAGGGAAGTTTGAAACTTTCAAAGCCCGAAGAGCCGAAGAAATTCACAACCACCGATCTGTGGGAAGACATGCATCAATAGATAATGAACTATGGGTAAAATAATTCTAGGAGGAGGGAAGCAAGAAAAGTTGACACTCTTGAAGTGCGAAGTCCCGAAGTGGATCTCGATTGTTGATTGTGAAGGAGGATGAGGACCGTTGATCTGGTCCTAGCTGAAAGTTTCAAAGTCCTGAAGGTCTAGAGAAGCGCTTTTTCAGCTAAGTGTAAGGTCATGACCATGGTCATATGCAGAGTCAGAGCTGAAGGAAGGAGGGCTAAGGGCCGAATTGGTTGTGTTCGAGACAGAAAGGTGCTAAGGAAGGATTTAGTCGTGATTTCTAGTTGTGGTCACCTGGGAAGGTGGCTTGAAGGAATCACCTGTGCAGGATGAAATTTTGTGTTAGCCAAGGGTAACATGACACGGTTATTTTTGGAGAATGGGGATATGGTCTCCATGAACAAAAAAAAAAAGAGATACATGTACCATGGTTTGGCAATTTTTTTTATCATATGAATAATTCTAACAAAATAGTCACTTGCACATTTTGTAGAATTAAGGGGCTTAAGAACATAAGCTCGGGATGCGTATTGAGGAAATGGAGGAATGTGAGGGAGCCTCTAGTCATGATAAGGATGCCAAAGGCCAAAATACTATATTTGGTAATGCAAAGACAGATTCCAATGGATGCAAGGGAAAATGAGAGCATGAAAGATTAATAGAAACAATAATAAGCTTGAATATGGAAGTGCAAAGATACAAAGAAGACAACGAGAGATTGATGAGAGAGAAAATTTAGATAAATGCTCGAGTGTTGCAGAGATTGAATCAGTTGTAGAGGCAAACTAAGAAGGGATCGGACTCAAGACAAGAGGAAGAACGCAGGTGTCATGAAAGGATAAATGATCATGGAAGACCTGGTTATTCTAGAAGTGCTAGTAGAGCTCATGGACACCACTCACCTCCTTACTTTCAAATAAATCTTTATGCATCGGATGATCCCATAAGCAGTCAAGAGGTGTCCCCTGTCAGGCAACAAAGAAGAAAACAAGAGGTAGATAGTTTTCAAGGAGATTTGAGGAAGCTCAAGCCACCTTCCTTCGATGGTGAAAGAGAAAGGGAAAATGATGTTGAAGTATGGTTTCTTGGGCTCCAGAGATATTTTCAGTTTCATAACTATTCATAAAATTTGGAAGCCAGGATTTCCACCTACCATTTACATGGGAAAGCTGCAGTGTGGTGGGACCAACTGAAGTAAGTGGAGCATGTTAATGAAAGTAGGATAACTTGGAAACAGTTCAAGAAGTACTTCTAGAAGGAGTATCTCTCAGAGGATTTCTATGAAAATAAAATGTAGGAGTTCTTTGAACTTAGGTTGGGAAGCATGACTATGGTAGAGTACAAGAATAATTTCTAGGGATTGTTAAACTATGTCAGGTTCATTGGTGATGAGAAAGTTAAATTACATATATTTCTAAGTGGTCTGCCAGCCTTTTATAAGGAAAACATCAAGTATGATGAACCCAAGACCTTGACTAAGGCCATCAAGAAGGCTAAATACTTGTATGATCAAGGACATGGAAGATAATCCCTACATAAATGTTGGAAGGACAAGAAAAATGTGAAGTCCGATCAGAGGAGGAAAGGATTCAAACCTCCCTTCAATAGGAATGAGAGTAATAGAATTCATCAAGATCACTATGCTAAGGGAGATTTCAAGAAAGAAGATTCCTTGGGAAAAAGGGGAAGACCACCAATCCAATGTTGGGGATGCAAGGAATATCACCTGTACAAGGATTGCCCACACATAAAATACGGAGTGAAGACTGTGCACAACATCCAAGAGACTACAACAGTTGAAGATATGGGAAGAATCTATGCAACTTTAAATGATCGACGATTAGATTACCAATCCAATATGATTGAGGTGGAAGGTAAGATCATAAATCAACATGTTTCTATTTTGATTGACTGAAGAGAAATTCATTGCTACATTGATCCTAAGATAATGGATAGAATACATTTGGAGAAAAGTAAACTTGGACAAGCAATTTTGTTTCAGTTAGCCACTGGAACCAAAAGAAGAATCCATGATATGCTCAGAAGTTGTTTCATAAGTCTTAATCATGTGAAAACTAGTACTGATCTAAATATCACACCATTGGGGTCTTATGATGTTCTAATTGGGATGGATTGGTTGGACAAGCATCGTGTTGTCCTAGATTGTCATAACAAAACATTTGCATGTCTTGATGGAAATGGAAAACAAAGCACTGTGAAAAGAGTTCCAAGACCCATCTCTATAAGGAAGATTTTGGCCTTACAACTGAAAATATGTTTTAGAAAATGATGTCAACTGTATGTAGCTCATGTGGAAGAGCTAGATAATACGAAGGGGCCAAGACTTGAATATTTCTCGGTACTACAAGAGTTTGAGGATGTATTCCAAGAAATACCTGGATTTCCACCAAGAAGGGAAATAGATTTCTCAATTGATTTAGTGCCAGGAGTTTCCCCGGTGTCAAAAACACCTTACAGAATGAACACACTAGAGTTAAAAGAATTTAAAATGAAGTTGGAGGAATTGTTGAAGAAAAGGTACATGCGTCCAAGTGTTTCACCTTGGGGAGCACTAGTACATTTTGTCAAAAAGAAGGATGGAACCTTGAGGTTGTGTATTGAATTTCGACAGCTGAACAAGTACACTATAAAGAACAAGTATCTGCTACCCCGAATTGATGACCTCTTTGATCAGCTAAGAGGAGAAAAGATATTTTAAAAGAATGACCTGAGGGCATGATACCATCAGGTAAGAATCAAGGAAGAAGACATTCATAAGACAACCTTTAGGACCAGGTATGGGCATTATGAATTTGTAGTGATGCCATTTGGACTGACCAATAGAACAATTGTCTTCATGTGCTTAATGAATGGCATATTCAGAAATTATTTGGAAAATTTTGTCATAGTATTCCTGGATGGCATACTTATCTATTCTAAGTCTGAAGAGGAGCATGAACATCACTTAAAATTGGCATTGTAAGTACTGAGAGAACATCCGTTGTATGCGAAGTTGAGTAAGTGTTCTTTTTATCAAAAGAAGATCCATTACTTGAGACACATTATTTCAGAACAGGGCATAGGAGTAGATCAAGAGAAGATTAAAGCCATTAGATGATGGAAAACACCAAGAAATGTGTCAGAAGTTAGATATTTTATGGGATTAGTTGGCTACTATAGAAGGTTCATAGTAGGATTCTCTAAGATTTCTCATCCCATCACTTCTTTTCAAAATAAGGAAACAAAATTTGAATGGACACTCAAGTGTGAAAATAATTTTAATCTGTTGAAGGAATTACTTACTAGTGCACCTGTGTTAAATATTGTTGACCCAAATGAAATTTTTGTGGTATGTATAGATGCTTGTAAGGAAGGACTTGGGGGAGTCCTCATGCAAAATGGACATGTCATTGGATATGAGTCCAAAAAGATTAAGGAACATGAGGGGAACTATGCCATGCATGACTTGGAACTTTCTTCCATTGTTCACGCCTTGAGGATGTGGAGGCATTATCTCATGGGGAAGAAATTCAAATTAATAACAGACCACATTAGTCTGAAGTATCATTTTGAACAGTCGACCTTGATTGCCAGGAAAACAAGATGGTTGTAATTTTTAAGTGAGTATGACTTTGATATCAATCATATCAAGGGAAAGGAGAATAAAGTTGTTGATGCACTTAGTAGGAGAGTGCATCGCATGCATGCTACTGTTGTTAGTATGCATCAGTCAGACTTGAAGAGTAGAATTTTAGATGGTCTTGTTCCAGATCAACATTACCTACAGGTAAAGGAAAACTTATAGCAAGGATATGTGCAGTAGAAAATAAAGGAGTATGAGATAAAGGAAGATGGATTGCTCATGCATAAAAACATAATCTATGTTCATAGTTCTAGAGAACTGAGGAAAGTGGTACTGAAGGAAAATGCATGATGTTACTTATGTCAAACATCCCAGTTACTAGAAAAAAATTACAGCAGTAAGAAGCCAGTTGTTTTGGCTGAGAATGAAGAAGGATGTTGTTCATTACATCACTCGATGTATGGAATGTCAGAAGGTGAAGGCTGAGCATAGGCACCCAGCGGGTTTGCTGCAGCCATTGCCAATTCCAGAGAAGAAATGGGAAGTGATCACCATGGATTTCATCATAAGATTACCCAGAATGAATAAGAAACATGATTCAATCATGGTGGTGGTTACATGAGTAACAAAGGCTTCTCATTTTGTACCTATGAAGACAACGCACACAACGGCTAATATTGTAGAAATTTTCATGAAGGAAATTGCTAGGTTACATGGGATACCTAGGACAATTGTCTCGGACAAGGATACAAAGTTTACCTAGAACTTCTGGAGAGTATTTTTTAAATGATTTTGCGCAAATATAAACGTTATCACAACATATCACCCCTAGACAGATGGGAAAATAGAGAGAGTTAATCAAATAATTGAAGACATGCTGAGAATGTATGCGATGGATAAGCCATCTAAGTGGGAAGATTACTTACACTTGGTTGAGTTTGCATATAACAATGGGTGTCAAGATTCATTGAGAATGAGGCCATTTGAAGTCTTGTATGGTAGGAAATGTAATACTCCAGTGAGTTGGGACAACCCAGCAGATAGAGTGGTACTTGGGTCGGATTTGCTCAAGGACATGGAAGACCAGGTGGTCAAGATTAAGCAGAATTTAAAGGCAACTCAGGATAGAAAGAAAGTTTATGCAGAAAATAACAAGATAACTAGAGAATTTAAAGTAGGGGAGCATGTACTTTTGAAAGTGAAGCCCAAGAAAAGCTCTTTGAGATTGGGTAGTTGTACAAAGATGGCAACCAGATTTTGTGGTCCATTTGAAATATTGGACAAAATAGGGCCAATTGCATACATGCTTGCATTACCTGCTTCCATGAATGTGCATAATGTATTTCATCTATCTTTTGTAAAGAAATATGCACATGATCCTAACCATGTTATTGATTGGTATCTGATTCAAGTAGAGACGGAGGTAGATTTTCAGATTTAACCAACACAGGTATTGCATAGAAAGGTAAAAATGATCCGGAATCGAGTTATAGAGATGGTAAAATTTTAGTGGACCTGCTACAGTCCTGAAGATTCTAGCTAGGAGCATGAAGATGCCAAGCAGGTAGAGTACCCACAAATTTTTGAATAAATTTGAGATTTTGATCTCTATTTTGTATATGCATTGAGGACAATGCCAAAATAAGGGGGAGGGGATGTAACACCCTAGGTTGTGAACCCCCATTTTGAACAATGTATTGTTACACTGATGAGAGGCCTGAGTGCCCAAACAATTATTTAAAGGGCCAGTATGCCCAATGAAATGTAATGCTTTGATCATTATTAATAATAAACACATTGATGGTTGTTAGAGGGACAAGGACTAGAGTTATAGGGGCCTATGATTCCATAAGAGAGGGGGCTTAAGCGACTAAATATGTATTCCTATTTTAATTAACTTTTTTCCTAAAGAGGGGAATCGATTACGTTATCTTCTTGGGGAGGCCATGAGGTTCCTTATTTCTCCCCAAACATACTTAAACTAGCCCCCAGTCCAATTGTGGGGTTGGTCATTGGTTTGTTTTCTTTGTCACCTTTGTGTTACCTGACTCTTACCCTCACACACTCCCATGCACTTACCTACCTCCTCCATCTATCCTCACCTGTGTATTGGTATCGGGAAGGGGGACACTACTGTGAAAGAATTAGCCATAGTATAGTTGGTTGTAGTGGTCACTGGTGTGATCCAGTCATGCCTTGAGGCCTGCATGTTTGAGATGTAGTGGCCTATGTCCAGCATGGCTCACAACTACGAGTCCCGAGAGTTCCATCATTGAGATTCTGGACTAGTTGCACTGGAGGCCCAAATAAGGAGAAGGAATGCTTGAGGGACTACGTGGCACAAAAAAGTGGAGGTTCATTCTCTCGGGTGATGCAAGCTGGGTAGAAGAGAGTTGGGTACTTGGATTGTTGTGAGTACCAAGAAGCCTTTGAGAGCTTCACAACTGACTGTTTTGGGAAGCCAAGTTTACTATGGAACCATCCTTGTGGATTCATAGCCATGGCTCGAGGGTGATGTTGATGTTGATATTTGGAGCAACAATGTGTACGGTTGGGTGGAACGTCCTTGGTCTGCAACCAGTTGGTGTCATATTTCATAAAGATAAGTGGTCTTCGTTGTGATATTATTATCTGTGTATGATTTTTTTCCATTGTATATTTAATTATCGTTAATTGAATCTTTATAACATGCATGCTTGCTGGATATTATTGTGTATGTCGTGAATTCTCTTATCTTATGCATCTTTAATAAATAAAGAAGGTATCAGTATGAGAAAGAAGTCTGAGGGTGGGCTTGCAGGTAGCGTGCCCCGACCTATGAGTGGTTGGGCATGTTGCACTTTGCTATAACGAAACATGTTAATTCCTAAATACCTAAAGGAAAACATTTAGTTGTGTGGTTTTGCTCGAATAAAGATGATGAATCCATGAATATTAACAAATAAAAACTAATAATGATTGTTCTTATTTCCATGCAGCATTTGGATTATAATAAATTTTACCACATTAAAAAAAGTAAATGAGTATATATCATAGTATGTGAAAATTTTTATTTTCAATTAAATTATTAAAAAGCTAAAAAAATATAGATGAAAATAAGAATAATAATGTGTTAATAATTTCAATTTGAGTTGTGTAAAAGAAAATTGGTTAGTCTTCACACTCAAGTTTAAATTTAACTTATACCATATTTATTCATCATAGTATAATATTATTTCCAATTATAGTAACACAATATAAAAATAGGTCTTCCTTATTTATTTTGTTTATTTTTTTTAGAGTGGGAAAACCTATCATAACTTAGAATGCCAAATCACTAGTGGGGACAACTATCACTCTAATGCAGGCAGACTCATCATCTTTATTCAAGGAAAACCAGGCCACTTGAAATATGGTGGTAGTTAACATATTTCCTTACATCCTAGAAAGACGAGTTCTTAACCAAACAAAATAATTTTTAGACGGTACTTCAAGACCAACATCCTCCTTATTAATATAACTTTGAATACTTTTAATGTCTTTTATAAATATTTCAAAACACTATATAAAAAAAAATTCTATCAAAGAACTAGTGTGTAATTAGATCACTTGCTCGTGAATCCAAACCATGAATAAAAACAATGAATAAAGTGTAAAATTTTTTATATATAAATAATAAATAAAATAAATAAATAAATATTTTATATTATTTTAAAAAAAAATTATAAATAAATATATAATTATACATTATATATTATTTTAAATAAAAAATTATAATTATATTTAAATTTTATTATTTTGAGTTTATATATATATATATATATATATAATGTTTGTCATAGTTGTTTCTCGACATTTTTAACATGTTTGAAACTGGTTTGGAAGTTCTTAGAGTTTGGGAATTGGTAGGAAAATTCCACAATTGGTTTAGAATTATTTTGAGAACTTTGAAACTTTTGGGTAGCTAGTTTACCAAATAGAGAACTTTAAATCAGAATTATATTAAATTAAAATGTAAATATTTTTATTCCATTAGGACAAATACATGATGTATTACAAACATTTTCATATTTTTATTCCATTAGGATAAATACATGATTTATTACAAATATTTTCATTATATTTATTCAAAATATAACTATAAAACAAATACTAAAATAAATTTAAATATTGTTTCAAAAATTAGTTAAGTAAAAAAAACTTAATAATACTTACTTTATAATTGTGGATATGAAAAACTTTTAATGCATGTATATTTTCTTTCAAGCTTAGATTAAATATGAAAGTCAAATAAATCAATACTCTATCCATGACAACTATTTGCTCAGTTATTGTTTTCAACCAACCATATCATTGACTTTTATTGTATTTTCATATTACAAGAGGAGTACTATTTAGTTTTTTCCAATCAAAACAAAAATAACGCTTCAAATTTACAAAGATGTTTGAAGTTTACATATGTAAAGTTTAATTTAGAGAAAACTTCTATTAGTTCTGGACACAGTATCCACCCAAAATTTCCATGTTTGAAAAACTTATGCAATATAAATTAAAACTAAATAAAACCAAACCATCCTAATGAATCCTATAAATCTAACCCAATCATCACAATCAATTCTAAACATGAAAAACCTAATCATTGCTAAAATTAAAAAGAAATAATGGATTTATTAGATTTTTTTAAATTTGTCCGAGTAATTTTTATGAATATTTGCAATTAATTCCATCCTCTCTTTCAAATTTCTCCCGGATTTCCAGAGCCAGAAAAGGTTACAAAGGGTTTTGTAAGAGGTTTTGTGGGCCTCTGAGGGCATGCGGGTTTCATGACAAGAAGTGAATATTGAGCGCCGTGAAAGTGCTACAAGCAGTGTACTGGTATCCTAAAACGAACTGACCACCGTGAAAGTGTTACAGATGGTTAGGGAACATGAAGTAGTTGTATCCGGCTATTTCTGTAACAGCCATATACTTCTAAACATCATTTACTTTCATAAGAAATTTATTTCATGAACTGAGATAATAACTTCATAACATAACAACAATCTTCATAATAGCAACTTCAGTAACTTAAATTTATCAATGGATAATGATTGCATGGCAGAATGAAATAAACACATAGTTTAACAAATTACCTGGTTCTGATGCTAATTTTTGTTGCCTTGCTGCCTTGCTGTTGCCTTCCTGCTACCTGATGCACAGACCAACCCTGCCATAAACAAAGAATAGCTGCCCAAACCTACTGTCCTCCCTGCCAACTAGGAAAACTACCTAGCTCCAGGATATCTATGGATATCCTGGCCCCTGTGCCAAAACCTCCAGCAACTCGGTGCCTCAACTGATCAAAGCCACAGCTAGAAACTCTCTGCTCACAACAAATCTCACCATCCTCCCAGAATCCATCCTCCATCCAATGCCCCTTGCCTTATTCCTCCTTCACCGACCCATGCTTTTACTCCCTTAACCACCACCGTGCATGTTAATGTTTTATCTTCTCGGGATTCCCTAATTAGTTTTACTTTATAATCTTTAAACATTTATCCAACTAAGGTCATTACAATTCCGGCCCGCCACCATGTGCACATGATCACAGTTAACCACGACTTACTCGGACTTACTCACCAGTTATACTATGAACATTCTATCCACACAACTCCACCCCTATCTAATCTATTAGTTCTCTAAAATCTCCCGTTGTGCTGCCTCCATGGATCGTGATATTATGATATACGAATGGAGGTCGGTCATTCCTGTCTATCAACTTCGATCCACTTCCTGCTAACATTTTGAGTACACAATGACCAGGCAATATAACCGGATCAGAATTAAAGGCGCTGCATGCGTATGGGGGTGCAGATTCCATTGGATCTTTTCACAGAATCCGTACGCCACCTCTCCATCTTCTGACATTTTCATGTTATTTTGCGCTGCCTAGCATTATGAAAGCCTTCGACTTGTCGGTCCGTGGGGTGTTTCGCTTGATGGGACACTGGCGAGTCGGGACGAAAACGAACTAAGCAAGGCCTTAACTCATCCACGAGGCCAGCAGATTTGCGTACGCTGCCAGGGAATGGAAACGCGTGAAGAGCGAAATTGGCCAGTGAATAGTACTCTCAGAAATTCATGACGGTCGCAAACAGACAGAGAAGCTGTCCGAATAACGGTTAAATTTTTTTACTGCGGGTCGATTAATGTCTTATTCAAATTTGTAGACCGCCATTTCTTTTTTTAAGTGTAGGAAACTAAAATTCACGGTCCAGCTGCAGTGTTATACCAATCCTTCGTACTTGAACTGTGAATTCATATTTGGCGTTCTTTTCTATGCCAGGAAACTAAAATTCACGGCCCATCTACAGTGTTACACCAATCCTTCGTAGATCAATTATGAATTCATATTTGGCGTTCTTTTCTATGCCGGAAACAAAAGTTTATGGCCCATGGCTCATTACAGTGCTACACCAATCCTTCGTAGTTCAATTCATATTTAGCGTGTTACCTTGTTCGTCAACCAAAATGGCACAAAATGCAAAATAATATTATGCTCGGAGCGAGAGGGGATTGAATGAATATTTTTATTGGGGGATTATAATAAGTGTAGATTCAAACTTGGATCTGTTAAATGATCAAATCTTTTTTAAGGTGAAAATCATTTCTCTAGTTTTTTAATCTAAAAATAATTTTCACCTCTCCGACCATGATAAATTGAAGCCTAAGATGAATCTATATATGCCAACTCATTTTGAGCATCTAATGAATTCATTTCTACTTAACACTCATCTTTTGAAAACTTCAAAATACATAATAATTAAAAAAAAAACAATTAATATTTTTTATTAATTTTAAATTAATTGTTAAATATTAGCAATTCTCTTAAATTTTTATTAAAATTATGAACCTACAATCATCTACACATACCTTTCTAAAAGATCTATAAATCTAAAAAATAGTTGCGAACACTCTTAAGTTTTTATTATTTCACTACAGGAAAAATATATTTACTAATTAAGATTAAATAAAAAGTTAAAAGTATGATAGACAAAATGTAAGGAGGATAAAAATTGAAAAATCCCAAATTTATGTTATACAAAGCTTAAGGTTTTGGATATTTACAGTCTTTTTTTTTTTCTCAAAACTAAATAAAACAACACTATTTAAGTTCACTTTTACAATGAAAAAACAAGGTTATGATTTGAAAAAAACATATTTACAAAGCTTCAATATTTTGGATATTTATAATCTTTTTTTTCTTTTTTCTTTTCAAAACTAAATAAAACAACACTATTTAAGCTCACTTTTACAATGAAAAAACAAGGTTATGATTTGAAAAAAACTATACAAATGTAGAGTATATTTGACAATCATATTAAAGAGACAAACATGGAAAGAGGATCAATGCCCTTTTTTCCTCTACACAAAACCCGTGAATTCTCAATGTTGGTACTTCGTTCTTGTAGTGTTTCATCAAAATCGTCCCCTCTAAATCCTCCCTTTATAGGTAAAACCTTGGATTTTCCATTTCCCTAGAGCGGATTCGAATCTTTGACCTATGATAAAAACATAAAACTCTCACTATGGGAGGCTATGAGTGCATCACTCACGTTTCATTTGAAATTTGAATTAGTGTATGTAGAGTACACAATGTAATTCTATTACACAATATTTCCCCTGTGGATAGGTGAAATCTCTCGTGGATATCTAGACCCCTATTGTTCAAGGTAGAAAAACTAACAAATGGACACTAACATTTCTTTAGACTTATTCTTTATGTCTATTGACAGAGAAGATACAAGAAAGAAGTGTGACTTACTCATTTTCGACAAATGTCCTCACCGATCTTTAATCTTTCGTCTTGTTGTCTGAAGTTCTATCACGATGAAAAAAGTATGCAAGGAACAAAACAATACCTTCTACTCCTAAATATATCATTAGATGAGAGCATATATATATATATATATATATATATATATATATATATATATATACATACATTTATAAACAACATTATGAAGGAAATAGACCAAGTTATATTAATGGAGGAACATGGTGAAGTAATTACAAACTAACGTTGACGTTGCAACAAATCCTCCAAGCTCTTTAGTCCATCTCTTTCCTGTATGTCTCAAGATCAGAATGATGATTCTTTGATCAATTCTCCTCACAAGATCAAAGGTTTGACACTGTCAAATCCTTTCTCCCTCTTTACCTTAGAATGCACTCATTATATAGGAGTTCGAGGCTTAACCACCATGGAGAAGATCACTCACTAGATCGACTGAATTGGGATCTCCAAGTTTTTTAGGGAGAAAATATCTCTCAAGGATTTTAGGGAGAAAATATCTCTAAAAGATTTTAAGGAGAAAATATCTCTCAAGATCCATCAAATTAGTATATTCGTTTGAGAAAATCTCTCAACCATCCATGAGACTTTCAACTTCTTCTTAAGAGTAAGAAACTAAATGTGATGTGGATTCTCACACTAAATTAATTTCTTTTTTTCAATAAAAATGAATAATACTTGTGCACACAGTATTTTGACCTTCATATGATAAATGTCTTCCCCAACATGTTTAGGGATCATAAAAAACACTCCCTCACTTAAGTGTGATAAATACACACTTACTAGTATGAGAATTTGGTGTGTAACATGTAGCGCACCTTTTCTGGCTACCAAGGTTTAAACACTATTAAAAGAAAACTATAACACCACTTTGCACATAACTCATACAGGTATTATAAATCCCATGCATTTAAACAAACAAACACATTCTACACAGAGTATTCATATGAGTTACTGCCATAATTAACAATCAATAGCATTTCATACTAATTCATATACACAGCGGAAATCATGATAACATAAGCATTAGAGTCATGCAAAACATGATTAAAACATAATCAGATACTTATCTTTTAACAGTGGTAGAATCCACCAACCAAGTGCAGGTCTTCCACGAATCTCTCAGCCTTAGACCACACTGCTCATCAACTCAGCAGTGGGTCACCCTCGAGCTAGGACTAAGCTCCACCCCAAGACAAGGAATCCTAGGCTAGGTTGAGGTTACAGGGAAACAACACATACAATCTGGAAGGGTTCTTCCCAGGATGCCATCTTATGCCCACTACTACCAGACTCTCATTCCCCACATGCTTGTTACGCCCGGGAGTATACACCTTCACAAGCACAATCCATCGGTCCTAACCTCCCTCTCTAGGTCTCGGCAATAGGTCGGATTAGGAAGTCTCGGAACCTGAAGCTGGTGCTGGACACTCTCTAGAGGGAACCACTTCCTAGCAAACTCTCTCACCTGGAAGGAGTTGCTCGCAGGCTTGACAACCTGCCTCTTCTAACCACAGCCACCTCCCTCTCCTGGAGAGAGGGCATACACAGGCTCAATTACCACCTGCACTGGACAACAAATCACGCACAGTCCATCTCTGCATGACCAGTACAGTCAACCAGGAATACAGACTCAGACTTCTCAAACAAGCTCAACAATGGCGGCAAGGTCTCATGGTGTTGATTTTCGGAATTGCATGACAAGCAATTTTCGTAGGGAATTACACAGACTCTCTGGTGCAGAATGGGAAGGATGAACCAGAAAACGAACACAGTCTTCTCGGCTCTCAGAACAGAGGGTGTAAACGGATTTGCAGAAACAAACGCAGGCTTTTTCTTTTCCGGGCTCTCCGAAACACACGAGGTATTCTTGCAGAGGTTGGGTTGGTCGTACTGTTCAGCGCCCCCTACACACTCAGGTAGTCGAGTGGAATGGAGGAGGAACCCTTCTCACGGCTCACCCTTGCCGTTTTATTCGCACGCGTTAGGGTTGACACTTGTCACCCATGAAACTGCATGCATTCCACCAGCACGCGTCTCCCTTGCATGTTCTCCCCTTGCCAGAAACTTAGGATGAAACCTAAAATGCATGTCTTTTGGGATAATATAAAAATATTATTCCCAGGCTTAAGCCCCCTAGGCTCTACACTTAGCCCCTTTTCCCACCTTCCAGCGCCTAATTCATTGCCCACTCTATGGATGCTTAGTCCCCCTTCACTCATTCATCATGGTCGGTTTGCACATGGCGGTGTTTATAGTTTATTAATTGTTCTGCGTGATTACATACAAGTACAAAATCAGGCCCTTGGCCTCCAACCCTTAGGCTCTCTGGCCTAACAATTACATAAGCCACCAGCTTATAAAAACTTAGCTCACCAGCCTATAAAACATAATTACAATTCATTTCAGAACATGGTTTACAACGGGGCTCGGCCTTGGGGACACTACAATCCCCCTCCCCTTATTTTTGCACTGTCCTTAGTGAAACTTTACATAGCATCTGCAAGCTTTTCAAAAATTTTCAAAAAGATGCGGGTACTCTACCCGCATAACATCTGCATGCTCCCATGTCGCGTCCTTAGGACCGTACCAGGTCCACTGGACTTTTACAAGCTCTATAGCTCGATTCCGGAGCTGTTTGCTTTTCCTGTCCAATATGCGCACATGATGCACTTGCAGGACACCTTCTGGTTCCACCTGAATCACATTCCAATAGAAAACATGATTAGCATCAGGTACATATTTCTTAAGCAGTGAAACATGAAACACATTATGTACAGTCATAGATGAAGGTAATGCAAGCATGTATGCAACCGGCCCAATCCTTTCCAGGATCTCAAANAAAATCTTGTTGCCAACTTGGCGCAACTTCCCAGCCTTAGGGAACTCCTGTTAGTTTTCACTTTCAGGAAAACATGGTCACCCACTTTGAATTCTCTATGGGT
Organism: Picea engelmannii; assembly: GCA_009831015.1. Taxonomy (NCBI): domain Eukaryota; kingdom Viridiplantae; phylum Streptophyta; class Pinopsida; order Pinales; family Pinaceae; genus Picea; species Picea engelmannii. Next base: position 353,305 of record ML788467.1, read on the forward strand.
TATGTTACTATCAGCGTAACTTTTCTACCTGTCCTGAGCAGCTTTTAGATTATGTTTAATTCTTATCATTTGGTCTTCCATCTCTTTGAGTAGCTCAGGCCCAACTACTACTCTGTCAGCTGGATTATCCCAGCTCACTGGACTGTTGCACTTTCTTCCATAAAGCGCTTCAAATGGGCTCATCTTCAATGATGCATGATACACATTATTGTAGACGAATTCTACCAAATGCAGGTAGTCTTCCCACCTTGATGGTTTATCCATCACATACATTCTCATCATGTCTTCTATTACTCTATTCACTCTCTCTGTCTGTCCATCGGATTCGGGATGATCCGTTGTGCTAAAGTTCAGAGTCGTTCTAAATCCTTTGAACAGTCCTTTCCAGAAATTCGAAGTGAATTTTGGGTCCCTATCAGACACAATTGTCTTAGGAATTCCATGCAAGCGTGCAACTTCTTTTAGGAAAATGTCAGCAACATTTGTTGCTCTGTGGGTGGTTTTCAGTGGAATAAAGTGGGCAGCTTTAGTAAGCCTTTCCACCACCACCATAATTGAATCATGCTGCTTTCTTGTTCTGGGCAATCCTGTGATAAAATCCATTGTTACCACGTCCCATTTCCATTCAGGAATAGGTAAAGGTTGCAGCAACCCTGCTGGGTGCCTATGCTCAGCCTTAACCTTCTTGCACTCCATACATCTGGCGATGTATTCAACGACTTCTTTCTTCAAACCCAGCCAAAAGTAATGGCTTTTGACTGCTGCCACAGTCTTCTGATATACAGGATGTCCAACATAAGTCACGTTATGCATCTCCTTTAGAATTGCTAGCTTCAATTCTCGGACATTGGGTACATACACTTTATTTTTATACAAAAGTAAGCCATCAGTTCCCAAGGTGTAACTTTCCTTGGTTTGTGGTCTCTCACGCTGTTGTAGCTTTGCTACTAGACCTCTGTACTACAAATCAGCATTGGTAGCTTCCAAAATTCTGTCTTTAATCTCAGTTTTGTACATGCTAATGGTTGTATCATGTAATTTGTGCACTTTTCTGCTGAGTGCATCAACCACCTTATTTTCTTTCCCTTTGATATGATTGATATCAAAGTCATATTCGCACAGAAACTCCAGCCATTTAATTGGCTTGGCATTTAAGGTCGGCTGATCAAATAAATATTTCAGAACATTATGGTCTATTCTCAACTCGAATCTCTGGCCCATGAGGTAATGTCTCCATTTCCTCAGGGCGTGGACGATTCCTGCCAGCTCTAAATCGTGAGTGGCATAAATCTTCTCATGCTCCTTCAACTTTCGGGATTCATAACAAACTACAAATCCTTCTTGGCTGAGAACTCCTCCCAGCCCCTCCTTACACGCATCTATGCACACTACACAATCCTTATTTGGATCTGCAATCTTCAGGATCGGAGAACTAGTTAGCAGCTGCTTCAATCGCTGGAAGCTGCTCTCACATTATTTAGTCCACTGGAACTTCTTCTCCTTCCTTTGCAAGGAAGTGATAGAATGAGCTATCTTTGAGAATCCGACTATGAACCTCCTATAGTAGCCCGCTAGACCCATAAAAGATCTAACTTCTGCCACATTCCTTGGAGCTAGCCATTCTCGAATGCCCTGTACCTTCTCAGGATCCATAGCGATCCCTTCTTCAGATATAATGTGTCCCAAGTAATGGATCTGCCTTTGGTAAAATGAGCACTTGCTCAGTTTTGCATACAACTGGTGTTCTCTCAACACCTGCAGTACCATTCTCAGGTGTTGCTCATGTTCTTCCTCTGTCTTGGAATACACCAAGATATCGTCCAGGAAGACTATGAAAAACTTGTCCAAATAATCTCTGAACACTCCATTCATTAAGCACATGAAAACAACAGGTACGTTGGACAGCCCAAATGACACCACCGTGAACTCATAATGACCATACCTTGTTCTAAAGGCAGTCTTGCTGATGTCCTCATCCTTTATTCGCACTTGGTGATATCCTGATCGGAGATCTATTTTCGAAAATATTTTTGCATCCTTCAACTGATCAAAAAGATCATCAATCCTTGGCAGAGTATACTTGTTCTTGACAGTGACCTTATTCAACTGTCGAAAATCAATGCACAACCTCAACGTCCCATCTTTCTTCTTCACGAATAGGACTGGGGCTCCCCATGGTGACACATTGGGGCGAATGTAACCTTTCTTTAGTAGCTCTTCGAGCTACAATTGCAACTCTTTCAACTCTGGTGTGCTCATTCTATAAGGAGCCTTTGAAACTGGAGCTGCTCCAGGCATCAAATTTATAGAAAAATCAATGTCCCTCTTCGGTGGTAGTCTAGGTACCTCCTGAAATATGTCCTTGAATTCTTTGAGTACATTGTGGTCTTCCAGATTCAAGACTTCATCTCGGGATGCTTCTTCCACCCGAGCTGCAAATAATTGACAACCTTTCTGATAACATTTCTTCAGCTGCATGGCTGAGATTTCCCTCACAACCACGGCTCTGGGAATTCCTTGGACTGTTACCTAATTTCCCTCCTCGTTCAGGCATGTAAACCTCTTGTTGCAGCAATCCAAAAGGGCATGGTGATGGTCCAACCAGTCCATTCCAATTAAGCAATCCTATGAGAATAAAGGCAGAATGTTCAATTCAGCCTTAGTGCTCATTCCTTTCATGTCCACTGAACAAGACTTAACCAATTCAGTGACCTTCCTCTTGGTCCCTGTGGCCAACTGCACTAACCAAGACTTCTCATGTTTTCTTCTCGTTAGATGCAAACTTTCCACCACTCTAGGATCTACATAACTATGGCTAGCCCCTGAATCAATTAAAATAACAAGTGGTCGGTTATTGATCGTACCTTCCACTTCAATCATGTGCGATTGAAATTCCGCTTGCTTGTTGTCCAGGGCTGCGTAGATCCTCGGCATTCTGTTGCCCATATCCTCCACTATTTTAGCTTGCTGAACAGTATGGACAGTTCTTGCTTTACCATTTTTATGGGGACAATCTCTGTACTTGTGGTTTCCTTGACAGCCCCAACACTGAATGGGCGTCTGTCTCCGTCTTTGTGCTCCCTCTTCAGTCATTCTCGGCTCTCTAAACGATGGTTGTCCCTGAAGAATGTTTCTGAAAAGGGAAGGCTTGTTTCCCTTCTGCCTCTCTTCCTTCTTAAATTTCCTCTGATCATTCCAAGCCTTCCGAAGGATAGGCCTTTCTCCTTGTTGTTCATACAAGCATTTCTCCCTTCTTATGGTTTCTTCCATGGTCTTAAGATCGTCATATTGAATCTTGTCACTCATGGAAGGTGGCAGTCCACTCATATATCTCTGAATCTTGACAGCCTTATCTTTGATGAATGGAACATACTTTAGTAGTTCTAGAAAACTTCGTTCATACTCTTCAATAGTCATGCTACCTAGCTTGAGTTCGAAGAAATCCTTCATCTTTCTGTCATAGTATCTTTTAGTCAATTATTTCTTCTTGAAACACCTCTTAAATTCCTTCCAAGTGACCTCTTTCTCTCAGATGTGCTGCACCTGCACAAACTGATCCCACCACATGGATGTTTTTCCTTTCAGTTGGTACATTGCAATTCTTCCTTCTGCATGGGAAGAATAATTATGCAGTTGGAAGTATTTCTTCATGCCAAGCAACTAGGTTTCGGCATCTTCCTCCTTCTTATGCTCTCCATCGAATGTTGGAGGCTTAATCTTGTTCATCTCCCCTTTCAATTCCTCCTTTCCATATTTTCGATGTTTTCTGGTAGGGGACATGCTTTAACTACTGTGTGTCTTCCTGTCAAAATGTCCTTGGGAGAGACTAAGATGTCGATTACCACTCCTCGACCTACTTCTTCTCCCATGGGTTTTGCGACTCTCCGTCGTACTTGAGTCTCTTCCCTTGTCGAGTTTCTTCTCTATTCTTTCCAGGCTCTTCAAATATTTTAGGTTTAATTCACCCTGTTGATCCCTGACTTTCATGAGCTTTCGACTATCATCTCGGTGAGCCTTGGCCTCTCTTTGCAATCCTTCAATGATTTTCATTATGTGTCCTTCCTTATCCTTCTCTTTTCCATGCCCATTGGAGTTCAATCCTTTGACTCCCAGGTTGACATCCTTTCCTTCCTATTCGTCTTCTGTTTCGGGGGTAATCTGCACTTTTTCCCACTCCATACTCGGCGTTGGTTAACTAGAGTCCTGACCTTCGTTGAACTCTGCACACGCACTGTGCAATTAAATTCGAAGTTTTTCAGGCCATTACTCCTTCCAGAACAATCCATAACATTTATAAGCCAATACGAACAAGAATGAAAGACATTTTGATTCAAATAAGTTTTCTGAGCTCTCGTTCGGTTCTACAATTTTCGTGTTTTCAAAACTTTCATTTTCGGCACTTCGGGATTTTGGAACTTCGGGTTTCAGGGTTTCGGCCCACGAGGCTTTCCTTTCCAACCCCCCCGACTTCCGAAATTCCGATTTACGTTACCCTCCGGGCCCACATAGTACAGTGGTCACCCACAACTACGGTGACACATGGCACGTTAATGAGGGTCCACGTCGCTTTTTAATGACATCATCGGTTCCACCACTCTCACTTTTCTCTGTTTCCATGTGACCATAGGTCATGATCATGGTTCAAATAAACACAGTTCCTCTTTGTTTTTCGCGCCTCGACGCTACAGTAATGTCAAACCGTTCGGCTTTACAACCGTCGAACCCCGATAGGGCTAGCGACCGACCAATAGGGAAAAATCCCTACAGGGTTAGCAAATGGCCAATAGGAACAAATCCCAACAAGGCTGAAGAACATCCAATGAGAACAAGCGTCGTTGCACGGTTAAGTGGATTATAGGTGGCAGAGAGGGAAACATGGCACGGTAGTCAACATGACAGGAGGGGGCCCCACTGTACACACCATACCATTCCGGACCCCCCCCCAAATTAAAGGCAGAATGGAAAGGGGGTTCTAGAATCCAACTGAGCACCATTGATCAAGGTGAAATAATCTCAATCATTCAAGAGTTGCACATCCAATTCCGGACCCCCCCCCCATTAAAGGTAGAACAACAAGGGGGCTCTGGAATGGAACCTCAGCCGTAGATTTGGGCGGGTGGACATTGGCCATCCAGATCTACTCATTACTTACCCTAATGCACATTCGCACCCCGGCTTAAATCCGACATCTCTTCCTCACATCTAACAGTCATCACAAACCCTGAAATCCTCCGAAAGAATCTTATCCATTCATCGGGTTTATCATCACGAGAGTCCGAACTCTCGATCACAGGACTCCCAAAATCTCGATCCCTGGTTTCTCGATGTAGTTAATCTCTCAACACGTAACCTCTGTCCATCAAACGATTCGGATCTATCCCGGGGTTTTCACCACGAAAAATCCCGAGCCCTCATCATCAGGATTCCTGATTCCGCGATTCCCAATTTCCCGAAATGGGTAATCTCACGACATGTGGCCTCCGTCATTCAGACGGTTCAGATCTATTTCGGGATTTCCACCTTGGAAAGTCCTGATCTCTTGTCATCAGGACTCCCGATATCGCGATTCCCGATTTCCTGAAATGGGAAATCTCACGACACGTAACCTTCGTCCATCGGATGGTTCAGATCTATCATGGGGTTTTCACCATGAAAAATCCCGAGCCCTCGTCATCAGGATTCCCGATCTCGTGATTCTTGATTTCCAAAATGGGTAATCTCACGACACGTGGCCTTCGTCATTCGGACGGTTTAGATCTATTTCGGGATTTCCACCATAACTGTAGCGCACCTTTTCTAGCTACCAAGGTTTAAACGCTATTAAAAGAAGACTATAACACCACTTTGCACATAACTCATACAGGTATTACAAATCCCATGCATTTAAACAAATAAACACATTCTACACAAAGTATTCATATGAGTTACTGCCATAATTAACAATCAATAGCATTGTATACTAATTCATATACACAACGGAAATCATGATAACATAAGCAGTAGAGTCATGCAAAACATGATTAAAACATAATCAGATACTTATCTTTTAACAGTGGTAGAAATCACTAACCAAGTGCAGGTCTTCCACGAACCTCCCGGCCTTAGACCACACTGCTCATCAGCTCAGCAGTGGGTCACCCCCGAGCTGGGACTAAGCTCCACCCCAAGACAAGGAATCCTAGGCTAGGCTGAGGTTACAGGGAAACAACACATACAATCTGGAAGGGTTCTTCCCAGGATGCCATCTTACGCCCACTACTACTAGACTCTCATTCCCCACATGCCTGTTTCGCTTGGGAGTATACACCTTCACAAGAACAGTACATCGGTGCTAACCTCCCTCTCTGAGTCTCGGCAACAAGCCGGATCAGGAAGTCTCAGAGCTTGAATATGGTGTTGGACACTCTCTAGAGGGAACCACTTCCCAACAAACTCTCTCACTTGGAAGGAGTTGCTCCTAGGCCTGACAATCTGCCTCTTCTAACCACAACCACCTCCCTCTCTTGGAGAGAGGGCATACAAAGGCTCAATTAACACCTATACTGGAAAACAAATCACGCACAGTCCATCTCTGCATGACCACTACAATCAACCGGGAATACAGACTCAGACTTCTCAAACAAGCTCAGCAATGGCGGCAAGGTCTCACGGTGTTGATTTTCGGAATTGCGTGACAAGCAATTTTCGAAGGGAATTACAAAGACTCTCTGGTGCAGAACGGGGAGGATGAACCAGGCTTTTCAGAAAACGAACATAGTCTTCTCGGCTCTCAGAACAGAGGGTGTACATGGATTTGCAGAAACAAAAACAAGCTTTTTCTTTTTCGGGCTCTCCGAAACGCACGAGGTATTCTTGCAGAGGTTGGGTTGGTCGTACTGTTCAGTGCCCCCTACACACTCAGGTAGTCGGGTGGAATGGAGGAGGAACCCTTCTCATGGCTCACCCTGGCCATTTTATTCGCATGCGTCAGGGTTGATAGTTGTCACCCATGAAATTGCATGCATTCCACCAGCACGCGTCTCTCTTGCATGTTCTCCCCTTGCCAGAAACTTAGGATAAAACATAAAATGGACATGTCTTTTGGGATAATATAAAAATATTATTCCCAGGCTTAAGCCCCCTAGGCTCAACACTCAGCCCCTTTTCCCACCTTCCAGCCCCCAATTCCTTTCCCACTCTATGGATGCTTAGTCCCCCTTCACTCATTCATCGTGGTCGGTCTGCACATGGCGGTGTTTATATTTTATTAGTTGTTCTGTGTGATTACATACAAGTACAAAATCAAGCCCTTGGCCTCCAACCCTTAGGCTCTCTGGCCTAACAATCACATAAGGCACCAACTTATAAAAATTTGGCTCACTAGCCTATAAAACATAATTACAATTCATTTCAGAACATGGTTTACAACAGGGCTCGGCCTTGGGGACACTACATAACATATACCTCCTAAAGTGTGAGGTCATAGGAAAAACCGATGGCCAAAATACTTTACAAAATATTAATGCAAGGGTGTTAGATTAGGAGAGCATGGAGAAAGTTGCAAACAAACATCAAATAGTATATATGTATCATCCTCGAGGCAGACATAGCTATGCTTAGAGTAAACTGACTCAAAGCATGGTCTCCAACCAATACACTGTAGATCCATGAAAGTACTGACTAAGGATATGGCCACCAGAGATACAATGTGGATCCATACCTCCATGACATGATTTGATCAAAGCCACAAAATAATCCATAGTCAAGCTACGATATGACAAAAGAATAGACACATACCAATACAAAGTGGATCTATGTGACATCATATACATTGGTGATATTGACAATATGGTTGTTATACTAGAATCTTATACATATTCAAATGATCTCCATCACAACGTAGGTAAAGCATGTAATAGAGTGAGCTCCTAAACCAAGATCTTCATCCCGATCCCAAAATAGTGTTATTTTATCCATGTGAATAGATGACTTGATATCAAACATGGTAGAAATCACTTGCTTTAACGGTCATTAATGTATACCATTAACAAGTGTGAGGGAAATCACCAATGATGACAATGACTCCCAAGGTACCCTAGTACATTCCACTGAATGTGAATGAATGAGTAGAAGTCTAACATCTATGGAATCATTCGATTAGAGGCCAATGGTGTAAACCTAATGTCGAAGGCGATGAAACCTGGGATTGAGGCATGTAGGCTCCAAGGTACTCACTCGTTTCTAAGTGTAATTTCTAGATGATGTTTTGAAGTCGACAAGAACAAACTTGTCAAAGGAGGGCCATGATGTAATATGGTGGATTAAATGACACATGAAAGTGATGTGAGATGGTGGATTAAATGAGTATGGACTGACACAAGGATTAAAGATGGTAATACTACATAATGTTTGGTTTGAGGTGAAACTTCCCTTGAAAATTGTGAGGCATGACAAATGACTTGGCAACATTGATTCATTTGAGAGATAGAACAAAACATAGTCTGACGATCAGTAAGGAACTCTTCGGGTGAGTCGAAGGAGTGTGAATACTCACAGGATTGGTATGACTCAGAGACAAGTAGATTACCCAAGTTTAAGATGAGACACAAATAGGTTCCATGTTCAAGGGAAACAACAAATAACTAAAATAATGATTTCCAAAAACATTACCCACTTCCTTCAAATCCCTCCCCTCCCCCCCACCATGATTGATGAGTAGATCTATTTTTTAACGGGTTTTCGGAGGGTAATAGAGGCTCATTATAGCTCATCTTCAATGAGTCCCTCATCATATGTTTAAAAAACCTGAATAAGGAGGGGTTCAACCCCATATGGTTCGTTCAATGCATGTTTTACGAGTCCAAATAAGGAAAAATCGATGGTATTTTCATGTTTATAGAGTGTGGAAAGATATTAAGTACTACTCCATGGATGCGTTTTTCAATAAATTTAGTCCCCCAAGCCAAAAAAAAGTGTAAAACAATACAAGGGAGAACTCTTGTAATAAATTCTTGACTAGACTATACATTTTTCGTAGTTAGTCTTACAAGGTTGAAAAAGGGTAAATTACTACTTGAAAGAAGACTCTTTGTGGTTTGACGAGATTGAAGGATGGAAAACTATGTTCGTAGTCTGCTTCATTTTTTAACGAGCTTGAAACAAAGAATTAAAATGTGTTCGAGGTTGGTTTCATTTTTACAGGAACTTGAAAAAAAGAATGAATCTATGCTTGAGTGATACCCATTAGCGGGATTTCTTCCCAAAATTATATCTAGAGTTTGTTGCCTTTCCCCAAGTATGATAGAAAAAATCTAGCAGCTTAACTCCAACATGATGACCAGAGGCTAGAAACATTCCCCCCAAGATTCGTTTTGTCCGTTGACACTTCTTCTGCACCCAAAATGACTTTCGGCTACTAATAGGAATAGGTTCACTAGAGAGGGAGGAAGAAAGAGGATAAAATGAAACATGTGTATGAAATGAAGGTTTATGTATGAGATCTAGTGGAAGACTCGACTTAATTGGAGGGGGGTCTATTTCATTTTTTGACGACCTTGACACATGAGAAGAACTATGCTCGTAGTTGGTTTTATTTTTACAAGAGCTTGAAATATAGAATAAAATTGTGCTCGAGGTCGGTTTCATTTTTACAGAAGCTTAAAACAGAGAATAAAACTATTCTCGAGGTCGGTTTCAGTTTTACACGAGCTTGAAATAGAGAATTAAATTGTGCTCAGAGGATAAGATTGAAACATTCTTTTAGATATATTATTTATCTCTGTAGGCAGAGAAGATAGAAGAAAGAAGTCTGACTTACTCCTTTTCGATGATTGTCCTCACTAATCTTCAATCTTCGTTTTTTTTGTCTGATATTCTATCACGATGAAGAATGTTTGCAAGGAACATAACAACACCTTATACTCTTACAATATATCATTAGACAAGAGAAGATATTTTTATACAAACATACATGTATAAAGAGAAAGTTTTGAGCATTCATTTGATTTTATATGGATTTGGATTCAATCATGTGGATCCACATCACTCAGGCATAGTTTTCTTTTTGCAATTTCACTTGCAAGTCTTTGTTTCTTTTGATTCATGAGGGATCTACCACTTTTTCCATATCCCTTATCAAGTTTGGCATTTGTATCATGTTGGTTGACTACAACAACACTTCCTCTCTTTCTCCAAAGCACTGGAGGCCAATGCTTATTTGTTGGGATAAATGATAGGATTTTAGTACATAGTCTTAGCATATTAATCTTACTTATATGACCAAAGAGTTTATTCCTCCTGTCTCCAACTACAAGTCATAGAATGGTGTAAAGTTGAGATATTTGCTCAACTGGTAGATTGAGAAATCAAGGTATTTTTTCTATTTTGAGATAAAGCTTGTTGTATTTATATGTATCATGATATTGATGTAATTGAGGATTGAAGGAATCCTTCTGTATAATGAAGTTTACTCTCTCATTGAGAACCATGAGATTAGACTGTGAATTAACTCTATATGTATGCATTAGTATGTTTGTCCATTAGATTGTTAAAGTGATCGAGCTATGTGGTATGTTGTGTTGGAAACATGCCAACGAATTTTCTCATGTGATCACATGCACATGCATGCACCTATGGTATGCACCTATGTTAATGCGCATGCATGCAATCTATCTATGAATTGTTCATGTAACTATGTGATCTATTCATGATATGTAACTCCGTGATAGATGTTATATATACGAGCATACACATAGAGGTGTGAGTGCAATGTGTAGTGAGTGTGTGAGAGAAAGACACAATATTGAGGTGTTGTGTGTATGAGAGGAGAGGATGGTTGTATGCCTCGGTTGACATTGCAATTCTCCCTTGAATAAAAGAGTACCAATTATCATTGCGCTTAGTTTTTTTCCTCATTGGGTTTCCACATAAATCAATGTGCCAAATTGTGAGATTGTTGTGTTTGGTTTAATGCATGTTTAATCTAGTTCCGTTATGCTCTGTTTTACTTCCGCTGCCCAACATCTTAATCTAAGAGCCAGCCACCAGTGAATATATGAATCCATTGAGAGAGCACATAGAAAGTGTAGACGTGCAATTGTTGAAGGTCGAGCTGAGAACAAGTGAAGGTAGTGTTGTACGGTGTTAGGGATCAATTGTCCATTGTAAGGATGTGTAAATGTTTTCTGCCGCTAGAGAGAATTCCCTGCCATGTAACCGGACTGGAGGCCATATGACCCGTAGGTGGATGCCATGTAAGGGCTTCTAACCCTGAGAGGTTTGGAAGTGCAGTTGCACAATTTTGGCTATCATTATACACTGAAGAGCTGTCCTTAGCCAAAGAATTGTCGGGGTACAACAAAGAGAAGAAGCTATGGTTGTCTTGATCCATGAAATGCTATCTCCTCAGTTTTCCTTTGTATTACACATGGTTAGTGCTATTTATCAAAATGATAAAGTAGTGCAAGAAGAAATTGTTGCTGGATTAGGTGAAACTCTTGCAGCTGGTACTAGCGGAACACCATGGCTTTTAGCAGTCGTTAAATTTGATGGGATTCCAAAAACGTTAGCCTCTTCTAATTTCAGTGAGGACCTATGGTTATAACTGGTGGTCGTTCTTGTGGTAAAGTTATGGGGTTGACGGTGGATTATAGTTAAAAATATTCTTTCCCTGAATCCAATCTATCGATATCAACTAGGGAAACAACTAGATACAACAGGACTCTTCCTAAAACAAAACTTTGATTGCCCTTAGGATGTGGAAGGATGTTGAGTGGGTAATGATATTAATATTGTTCAGACACGACCTCAACCTTATTGAATTTGACATCCTTGTGTCAGTTTCTTCATGCAATGACAATTGCTGGAATTGGATACTACACTATTGATGTATCATTCTAATTGCAATTACATTTTGTGAGCTAGACCAGATGGACTATGGTTGCAGTGGTTGCTAGACCTGCGTGTGGGACGCTATGTGAGAGCAATGGTCAAAGACCTCACGATGATCCATTCTCGATCCTGGTGCAGAATATCCAGCTAGGGTTGTCCATAATTGAAAGATTAATGTCCACCCTAATTTTCCTTAAGATAAAATGCATTTGACAAACATATATGCTTTCGTTGTTGTGGTTTGTGTGGGCCCATTCTCTTAGCCAAGAGGTGTGGAGGAAGTTCTACTAAAAATTGATATAAAAATTGATACCAGGCTAAGAAGAATGCTTTCAAATGTTCCTTTATTTATTTTTCCATGTTTTCTTCCAACATAAAAATTTGTGTGGATATTTATTCACATGGTTTCTTATGAGTTAATAGTGGTATTGATATGAAGTATACTCTTTTAGTTATAATTGGTTGAAATATCTAAGAAGAATATCGCAAAATGTGCACAAAAGGAAGATGGTAACCCTTGTGTTGTTGTGAAGTATTCAAATGATTGTTCTCCCTAAATTAATGATGCATATGTAATCCAAAGGGTTAATGATCGGTTGTACGTGACACCCTCTACATGGATCAGTGTACCACTAGGGTAGGTACAAGAGTGTCAAGTGTAACCCTCTACATGGATTAGTGTACCACTAGGGTACGTACAAGAGTGTCAAGTGTAACCCTCTACATGGATTAGTGTACCACTAGGGTAGGTACAAGAGTGTCAAGTGTACTCGTATGCTAGCGTGATGTAGAGTTAGAGAAGTTGAATCATCGATTTAAGGGGGCAATGTGAGATGGGATAATGTTAGAGTGTGATGGATGAATTTATGATTAAGGATGAGACCTCAACTAATGGAGATTAAGACAAGTAGTGATTAAGAGAAAGTGTTGTAATATGTAACTCCTAATTGTCCTAATAATGTCTAAGTGAATTATGTTTAAGAGGTTGTTAGATAATTGGTTGTGAGAGAGATTCTCTCCAATGAAGAGTCGTAGAATGGTGTAAGGCTGAGATATTTTATCAACTAGTAGACTAAAACATGGTAGTTTGTCTATCTTTTGAAGAAGTTTGTTGTATCTATGTGTATCATTACATTGATTCAATTGAGAATTTGATGCATCCTTTTGTGTAATAAAATCTAGTCTCCCATTTTAATAATCATATTATCATTAGTAGAGGATTATTATTATGGATTTTGTCATAGATTCAACATTTTTATAATTATCTTTATTATTGTGATTTATTGCTAGTTGATAAGATCTAGGGAGCATTTTTGTTCTATTTCTAGAGTTTGTTTTCCTCTTATAAATCTGTATAAAATTATTGTTTCATTGATAAAAAAACAATCTAACATTAGTATTTCACATTTTGATGTAAAACTCTTGAATTGAGTAGAATTTCACTAGAAAATCAAATCTTTAAATTAATGCTCACAAAAATTTAAAAATATTAACATAGGATATCATACAACCATTAACTTTCTCTTAACTTTTTCTTGACATAATCATGATGTATTTCTATATTTTACTTTGTAGTCAATTGTGAAAATTTATTCATACAAAGTATTTTTCACAATGTTGCAATGAGAAACTTGAATTATTTTTTATACCTTGCAATAATACATTCTATGTAATATGGAGAGTTTATTAAATTTAGGTTTTGAATCACTAAAACAAACCTATGTATGAAATACTATAATATTTTCATTTTCCATTTTTAAAAACATAGTATATGTATTTTGTTTTTTTAATTTCAGGTTATCTTTTATCAAAAATAAAACCTCCAACATGTTTACCATTGAAACAAAAAAACACTTTATTGATAAATATGGATAATTTTATTTCAATCATAACCATATTTTTTTTATAACTATTTTTATTAGTATATTTATTTAAATTTTAAACTATAAATATAAGATTTTGTATGAGAAAAAAATAATAATAACAAATTGTTATAACCTATAATAAAAGTAAATGTTTTTTTTTCCACATTAAAATAATAAATAAATTAAATAAAAATTATTTCAATAAACAATAAATACCAATTTTTGATATTGGATAAGTTTATCACTTTCAGTTTCTGATATTAGATAATCCTATTAATATTTTGAATAAAATTCCTTTAAACCTCAACTAAAAACACTTTTAAACATAAATTTCATCATCGATATTTTGAATGAGAGTCGTTTAAACCTCACCTAAAAACATTTTTAAACATAAATTCATTTCCAATTTTGGTAGAATGAATAAACCCATGGTAATTTCTTCATCATAAATTTAATTGGGAAGAATGAATGAACCAATTGTAAGTTCATGAGGAAGAATGAATGAACCAATTGTAGATTCTTCAACTAGATAGTAAAATAAAAATGAATTTTAGTTATATATTTTTATTTCTAATTAATAATTTAATATTATAAACATTGTTGTGCAAACAAATATTTAAATATTTATTTCTCCATTTTAAATAATATTTTTATCTTAAACTTATAAAATCATGAAACAACTTCTTGATAATTAATTTTTACACTTTAGTCTTAGAAATCTAAGGTTCAAGATTTAAAAAAAATAAAAAATTGCATTTTATAAAAAAAATTACTAACAAATTAAAAAATCATATAAATTATAAATTATAAATAAATAACTATTAAAATTATAAATTATAAATAAATAACTATCAAAATTATAAATTGTAAATAAATAACTATCAAAATTATATATTATATATTGAAAATCCAAATATACATATAAATTCTAATTAAATTATATAAAACAATTAATATAATTATATAAAAAATAATAAAAAATAAACACCTTCATAAATTTACTTTATACGTTTGTTTTTAATTAATAATTTAATATATTCAAAAGATAAAAAAACTACAATTACATTACAATACAATAATGTAAATCTAAAAAAACATATTATAAAATATAAAACTTTACATAATTACTAGAAAACCACAATAATGTAAATCTAAAAAACCATATTATAAAATATAAAACTTTACATAATTACTAGAAAACCAACACT
>ML788468.1:0-29688 GCA_009831015.1 Picea engelmannii
GTCGAACAAAACCTAATTTGACAACAGTAATCACTCTGATCAAAAAACAACACAGACAAAAAAACAAAACAAAAAAGCAAGAGCTGGGTGATCTTCTCGTTTGCTTTTAAAAAAAAGCAAGAGCTGGGTGATCCTCTAGTTTGCTTTTATATGCAGAGCTGAAATAATGGGCTTATAAAATGGTAAAAGAGACTCATTGGGACTCTTTGTAATCTAGTTGGGACGGTCCAGATATGGAGCCAGTCCGTCTACATTTGACTGGATTCATCTTTTTCAAGGATAAAATAAATCATGTATTAAGTGGTCCTAAAATCTAGGTGTAATTTTATATTTTATTTTTTCAAGTTATGGTAATTAAATTAAAAAATGTGTCTGGTTATAGTTTAGGGTGTTGGTTTTTTTTGGCTGGAATCCGGCTACGTAAATTTGGATAAAATTATTATTTTATGTTGTTTAAATTAAGCTTGCTGAAAAACTCTTTGAGCACTTTAATTATATAAATTTAACCACTCAAATCTGTAAATTCAACTATTTATCAGATTTCGAGAAAAAGTTACTAAAAAACATCCAAAAAATAAAAAGTTTAGATTAATACATAATTTAGTGCTGGAGACTAATCCAAATTAAATGTTGCTTCAAACCTGAATAAAATAATTTTATGACTTCCAAAGTTCAAACCCCAAGGAAATAAATCCTTAGATTATACATAGCTTATGAATCCCATATACAACATTAATTAAAAAAATTACAATCAATTAAAAAATTATAGTAATATTTCAAGAATTTAATCTTATGTCCCTATAATATTCTTTATATTTAGTAAGTTATTGTTATTTGATTGAATTATATAATTAAAATTGGGTATTATTCCATGAATTTGAAGACTGACTGATAATAAATGTTTGTGAAACTAATAGTTGGAAATTGCAGTTTGTATGTGTTATGACACGAAAAATGCAAGTTCAATACATAGAAATTATCTATTTTATGTATAAAGTTTTGGGAATTATATATTTGTGACGTGAGGTGTGAGTACCAAGGGAGAAAATAAATGAGCAGAGAGTTTTTTGAGATGAAAATGGAATTGTATAAAGATAATATGAATTTATAATTGTATTGATAATAAAATTGTATAAAGATAATATGAGTTTATAATTGTATTGATAGTAGTAATGTAGATGTGTCATTCAATGTTAAATTAGAGAAAAAATGAAATTTATAAAAATTAAAAATTAGCATATTATAATAATAATAACTTTTAAAAAATTCATAATAATTATAAAATTAAAAAAAATAAATTATTATAAATCCATCTTAATTTAAGATCTTTCAAGAACTTTAAGAATTACATTTTTATTTCTTTTAATTCATTTTTATATTTACTAACTTTAGAGTGTAGAGTAGAAGATTTATTGGGATGAATTTGTGTAGATCAACAAAATCCTATGCATGTTATTTTGTTTCATGGTATAAGATCCTATGCACCCCATTCCAAAAACTTGAAGGAGACTATGAAAAAAGAAACAATAGCACCATACCTAGAAGGATAGTGGGAGAAGCAAGCATGGGAGAACACTAGATTTGGGAGGACAATGGGTTTTTTAACAAGCAAGGAGGAGAGTGGGTTTTGAAATACATAAATGAAGCTATGAGAGTTTTGACAAAAGTCACAGAGCATAGAAAGATCTTAGGTAATCATAGTAAAGGGAGTGCAAGGAATTCACACTACTCAAGTAATCATTTTTGTAATGTCCCCAACCTCTAGGTTCTAGGTTGAGAAAGAGCTTAGGTAATCATAGTAAAGGGAGTGCAAGGAATTCACACTACTCAAGTAATCATTTTTGTAATGTCCCCAACCTCTAGGTTCTAGGTTGAGCCACGCTACTGCGTAAAAATTCTATAAAATCTCTAATACCAATAATTTAAGTAGTCATCATTCCTGAAGACTCATACCTAGACCTTTATCCAAGCCTCTGATTCCAACGGAAAATAATATGCTTTGTATATGCAACAATTATGCATTTCTAACATCAAACGTGTAATTATAACAATTGTAGCATAACATAATTAAACATAAACACACACATTATTCAACTGAATAACACGTCAAATACATTTACCTTTTAATGAAAATCACCAACTGGTTGTAGACCTCAGACGTTCCTCTGATCCATAGACTCTACTATTCATTCACTCTCAACAACAGGTCACCCCCGAGCTGGTTCATGACTCCACCAAGGAAAAGGCTACCTAATCCAAACTAAGATCCAACAACACACAACTCAGGACTAGGTCAATGACACCAACTCAGGTAGCATTTCCACCTCACAACCTCTCATTCCCCACAACCTATCCCACCTCTGGAAGTGTACCACTTCTATGTTAAAAAATCCTTCAGTTGTACCACTTCCCTTCCAGGGCTTCAACAATAGGCCACCAACCAGGAAGTCTCAGAGCTGTGTGGCACTTGAAACACAAGGCTGCTCTCAAAGAGTTATGGTGCCCACTAGGCCAACACACAGGGAAACCTATTTCTAGCAATTCTCTCACCCAAAGAGAATCCTCCACAGGCCTGACAACCTTCTTCTTCAAACCCA
The DNA here is from genome assembly GCA_009831015.1 of Picea engelmannii. NCBI lineage: Eukaryota > Viridiplantae > Streptophyta > Pinopsida > Pinales > Pinaceae > Picea > Picea engelmannii. The sequence goes on from ML788468.1 coordinate 2,598, forward strand.
AACCACTAAGGATTTATAAGGTTACAATGTTACCAAGTTACATTGGCTTCTTCCTCTCACACCCTCCAAAAAAAGGCCAACAATATCAAATGGAAGAATGGAAAAATGAATGAATGAATGAGAATTGCACTAAATTCTCCCTCTAAATATGTAGGTTCCCTTTTTGACACTTGGCACTCAAGGAACTACCTTATCCCCCCACTTCGTAATTTGTCGCCCCCTCTTAGGAACTTAGGATAACATAACATAAAGTATTAGAATTTAGGAATATATTATTATATTACCTTGGCTTAATCCCCGTTGAATTAGCCCCTTTTTTCAAGTCCTATCCCCCTTTCCCTCTTGTGGAGTCCTATCCCCCCATACTCTTTCGTCTGACTTGGTCTGCAGAAGTGATGTATTTTATTAATATATCTGAGTGTGATACAATTTACAAATATACGATATCGACCTTATATCACATAGACACTCTGGCCTAGAACATAAATATACATAGGTACTCTGTCCCAAAACATATTGGCTAAAAAACCTATAAAATATATGTACATTTACAACTTGGGGTTCAACCTAGGGGTATTACATTCCCCTCCCCCTTATTTATTCATTGTCCTCAGTGCATTATTCTCCCATATGGCATCCTTGGGATTGTAGAAGGTTCATTATACTTTTACCAGCTCGATGGCTCGATTATGGAGCACCTTGACCTTCCTATCCAATACACACACCAGTTGGACCTGGAAGTAAACCTCGTGCTCCACTTGGATCATATTCCAATTAGTTACATGATTAACATCAAGCACATACTTTTTAAGCAAATACACATGGAATATATTATGAATGCACATATGGATGTAGATAGTGCAAGCGTGTATGCAATAAGACCATTCCTCTCCAGTATTTTGAATGGTCCAGAATATCTTACTGCTAGGTTTGGAAAACTTCCCAATTTCAGTGAACTCCTCGTAGTATTTATGTTATCACTGAAAAAATATCTCATCACAATACAGGCAATGGTTGAAGACAATACTAGCAAAAGACATTAATCAACACACCTCAAGCATTTACAGAACCTGTTCAACAAGTAAAACTTTGCAAATGTTCATTAAATTTCAACACGAATTTCTAAAGGCTTACTCACACACATCCATGCGAGCCAACAAAACGTTGAATGCACAAATTGTGCAGACTGTACGATTGTCTCCACCAGGACCCGCGTAGATGCAGAAACAACACATTAACTCACTTGGTTGGGCCTCAATCACTTCCAGGTCGAAGTGTACCATGACAAGAACACAAAATCAGCCTGAATTTTTTCATTGGGGCTACTGAAAGGATGGGTATTACCTTCAAAGGGATCCATTAACACTATGAGAAATCTAAGAAAAAGATTGTATTAGTCCTATAAATACATGACCAAAGTGTGCAAACAAGACGAAGAATTTTGAGTATTGTTATGTTGTTCAATTTGTCTTAGAGTATCCATCTTTCTCCTAGAAATATTTGAGAATTCATAACAAGTGTTTCACTTCTCTCCTCTTGAGAAGTCCAACAATCAAGTCTTCACCATTGTATTTCCGTTATAAGCCATTTTTATAAGAGAGGAAAATTTGTATTTGGAGGATTCAAGAGCCCTCCCAAGGGGGAAGAGGGGACTCATAAGTTCCCATACTTCTCCTAGGTGTATCATTTTGAAGATCATTCTCATTTGATAGTTATTTCTTGTATCTCCTTCATGCATCCATTTGAGTTTTTACATGGTTAGTTTAGTTTTTTTTCCTTATTGTTTATTTCTTGTTTTCTCTTTAGTTGAGCCACTAATCATCTAAAAAACTGTTGTGTTTTTTTTCTATCCTAACTATATAGTTAAGGGACCTCTTTTTGCTCACCCAAGTGACAAAAGGAGCCCAACAGATTAGCGACCATATTTGGGAAAATGATCAAAATCCTCCCCAATTAGGCTATTAGAAATTTCTTTCTCACTCATTTGTGTTTGCAGGGATCAAAACCATCTCAGTCCAACCCTCAGATGTAGTAATTGGTCCTTTGATCAATAGAATCCAATTTAAATTTCTAGCCCACCATTTCTCTGCGTGTGCGCGAGTTCGGGCAGAACAGACATGATAATCGCGTAGAACCACACAACTTTAATCCATGCAAACTGTGCGATTGACGAGCCCAAACCCATGTGGATCCATGCAACCGTGCAAAAAAAATTCCCAATAGCTTAGATTTATTTTATGCACTTTGTAACAGCCACAAAAAGAAGGCTTGAGATTCATTCTTGCATAGATAACTTAGTCACACATAGACATTTAGGGGCATTAAAAAGAACCATAACATTTTTTGTTTCATTGGTCACCACGTGGATGGCTTAAGTTTAGCATTTGAATTTCAAAAATTGAAAGCTTTCCTTTTACAAAACATCACATTAAAATAGGGACTAGAAAATACTATTTGGACAATCTTGGAGTATGCTCTTTCCTCCCACCCTTATGTGATCTTGGAAATCAGAAAAAAAGATTCCAAAAATAAACCTTCATCTCCCTTTAAAATCAATCTTTACGAGAGGACAATACCTCTTAGCTTGCTTCTTTTTCAACTAAATCAATCATTTTAAGAGAGGTCAATACCTCTTAGTTTGCTTATTTTTCAACAAAATCACCAGGGATGATTTTAAGGATGGAAATTTATTTTAAAATGCAAAAACCTTGGCGAATCTTACTAATCCTTCATATACCAACTATAAAATGTTTGGCAATATTTTTGTAAAAATATTCAAATTTCTAAGGATTTTATATAGTTTGTATAATTTTTTGGTGATTTTAAAGGTAAAATATTTTATCCTATAGAATTTGGGCGAATCATTTTTAGAATAGTGAATCTTATTTTGGGAAAAACCATGGAAAATTAGCCCATGAGCAAAATTTAGCCCCTAAAATCATCCATGAAAATCATTCATTTTAGGAGAGGCCAATACCTCTTAGTTTGTTTTTTGAAACATAATCTAAAAGGTTTGTAAGGGCCCATACATGCCCACATGTGCACAACCTTAGGATAATTTCAATTTTTTAGAGTAAATCACTTAGGACGTTTAAAGAATTGTAAGGGCCCACACATGCCCACATGTTCACAATCTAGGAATAGTTTCAAATATTTCTTAGATTAAGAAACATTTTAGGGAGATTAAAGCTCAAGAGTAAGGACTCACATTTCCACCATTCTAGTTACCTAGGGCTCTGTCAAAAATTTCAAGGATTGTTTGTGAAATCTAGTAAGTTAGAAGTAAGAAACAATTGTAAAGGACCAAGCGATGTTCACATGCCAAAATTTTCTCACTTAACTTATTAAAATTCATCACCCACTATCACTTCTTGCACACATCACATATTCGAAATATGTTTTACTAGATACTTGAAACTGTAGTATGTTCTTCTCCCTACGCCCATAAGAAATATGGGAGAATCAGAAGGGATTCATTGGTTTAGTGTCAATCTTTTCTCCACACCACTTTTAAACAACGAAGTTGGCCCATGACCCCAAATTCATAGCCTACTTTCACATCATAAAAGAAACCATAAACAACACATTTTTTTTCCTCCATGAGAGGAACACCAAAACAAAATTGTAGTCTAAGTTACAATTTTGGGGATAGGTATCCAAATAACTCCCTATCATCAGTTTTCATTGAAACTTAGAAAGTTGCAAAATAGGGTACCAAAATCCTCCCAATCAAGCATTCCTACACCATAAGGTAGGGAGACACCCGTGAAGGGTCGAAGGTCGAGGTCTAGTTGTTCTGTGAATGCCTCCTTGGGTCACCCAACTCTTGGAAAGCATCCAGCCTCTGACCGATTTATGAGGCTGAAAATCTAAATGTCGTTCTTGATCGAGGTGAATTAGTGGCCAAATTATAGGTTTTATCTACCCAAGGTGGAAATTGTGGGTTGCAATTGCACCTCAATCAGATTTTGAATGGTTGCTGAAAAATATTGCTAGTACTTCTAGGATATGCCCCCTTCACCCCTCATTATAGTTGATTGTTCATCCCTTCACTAGAATCTCCTCAAGTGGGTTTTGGTCCCATTGTTGAGTGATTTTTTGGAGGCCCCTTTCTATTTGAGAGGAAGGATGCTACATTGAATAGGACATGTGCATTCGTTTTTATATTCCCCCATGCAGAGTTAGAAAACAACCAAAATACCATTTTCATTATTGTTATATGTGTGATAGTCACCATTTGATTACATGTAGTTTATGAATACAATGTCACAACAATTTGTAGAGAACTTGTTCCATCATTTCTTCTCACCACCATCAACACACATCTACATATAGTCTAGAATCATAGGGGAACCAAAACATCCCCGCCATTCTAGGTTCTTGAGAAACCTCCCCCTAATTTTGGGAGGTGTCCCTAACTTGGTTGATACATCAACACAACCATCACATACATCGATGAGTGTTACAATTCTAGGATCAACATTGCTTGGATCTAACTTTCTTGGCACCGCTATCCAGAGAACTTCACCTACCAGTCCTCCACCACAAGGAGGTGGAACCAAAACTTCATCACAAGGTACAAACTCCCAACCATCCTTACAAGGAACATCTTCTCAACCACATCATACCATGGTTGTTACTCCCCCATCCATTCCATACTTGGCATCCTTCAATATCCAAGACTTGAAAAAATTGACGAATGATCCCATATTACACGACCCCACTTGGCTAAATATGTCCACCAAGTTGCCTTCTGATATTCCCAAATTCGAAGGAAAACCCGGAGAAGACCCAACTAATCACATCATGTCTTTTCACTTGTGGTGTTCTTCCAATATAATTATGGAAGATTCCATTTTCTTACAACTGTTCGAAATTACGCTCACTGGTCCCTCCACCAAATGGTATGTGGATGAAAAAATTGGGTCCCACTCAACCTTTGAGTTGTTGGCAAAAGCCTTTTTATCCTTCTTCCAACTCCCTGTGCGTCATGACACTGGTTTGGAAATTTTATCTGAATTCAAACAAATTTCAACCATCCATATCGTTGATCATATTCATGAATTGCGGAGAAGAAGAAATATTTGAGAAGAAGATACCACTTTGCAACAACGACTAGACTGGTTCCTCAAATCACTATTCCCCCTCCTCGCTAAAGAAGTTTCCACTACTTTCCCTCAAACTGAAGATGAGGCTATCACTGAGGCCCAACAATTTGACTTAGTTTACTCTCAATCGGGGTATCTTTATACGTCGTTATCTAATACTCCTCACCCTCTACCATTTGGTCAATAAAAACCTAGAACATCACACACTGTCGATGGGTTGATTGGGTCCATGGCCCATACACACCCACACACTCAATCAATACCCATGTTTGGGGAAAATCCATACCAACCAATGTATGGGGTAAACCCATACTACCCTCCCCTAACTCATCAACCACCATTCATGGCACATCCTCCTTCCATCATGGGACCACTAGTACCTGCACCCCCCACTCACCCTGTGCACATACAACATCCAGTCCCTTCGCCATCCACGCCATATACTCCCAATCCTATGGGAGGAACATCCACTTCATATAACCAGTATGGACCTCCACAAGGTAACCCTTACTAAGTTACTACCCCTTTCCCTGGTCCTCCTCAACCTGTTTCCCCATCATAAGGACAACAATAGGCAGGGGTAAATTTTATCCAACCCTCTCCTATTCAACAATTTCAAGCCTTTGAACAATTGAATACAACCAATCCCCATCATAAACCCAACAACAATTGGATAAAGTAAGAGAATGGAAACCAAGGACAAGGGGGAAATCCCCAACAACCATACCCCGTCGCTGGGGGGAATAAAAATTAGGCTAACCAAAACCCCCAAGGAGACAATAATATTGGCCAACTACGACAAGGGAGAAACAACAACCTTTGAACAAACTTCCCTTATGCATTATGCGGTGAGTATGGTCATTATACCCATCATTTCCCCCAAATTGTTGAGTATGAACAGATGAAAGAGAAAATGAATACAAAAGAACCCCCTACTTCTCAAGGAACCCCACAAATACCCCACAATTACTTGCAACCTCAAACACTAGTAGTTCTCTAAAACTGGATTCCCCATCAGGGAGTTATTAACAACCAACATGCACCCATTAATCCATCAGTTGAGGTTCCATGCACCTTGACATCATTTGTTATCCCTCACATGGGTAACCCCCCTCACACTTAATCCACCTCATGACTGGGGCTCAGTCATATAGACTTGGGGGCACCCCTTCCACCTCTAGTAACACAATTTCTACTAGACCTTGTAGTTTATGAATACAATGTTACCGTAATTTGTAGAGCACTTGTTCCATCATTTATTCTCACCACCATCAAAACACATCCACATATAGTCTAGAATCTTATGGGAACCAAAACATCCCCACCATTCTAGGCGCTTGAGAAACCTCCCCCTAAGTTTGGGAGGTGTACCCAACTTGGTTGATACATCAACACAACGATCACATACATCGGTGAGTGCTACAGTTCTAGGATCAACATTTCTTGGATCTACCTTTCTTGGCATCGTTATCTAGAGCACTTCACCTACCAGTCCTCCACCACAAGGAGGTGGAACTGAACCTTCATCACAAGGTACAAACTCCCAACCATCCTCACAAGGAACATCTTCTCAAACACATCATACCATGGCTAGTACTCCCCCATCCATGCCATACTTGGCATCTCTCAATATCCCAGACTTGAAAAAATTGACGAATGATCCCATATTACACGACCCCACTTGGCTAAATATGCCCACCAAGTTGCCTTCAGATATTCCCAAATTTGAAGGCAAACCTGGAGAAGACCCAACTAATCACATCATGTATTTTCACTTGTAGTGTTCTTCCAATAGAATTATGGAATATTCCATTTGCTTACAACTGTTCAAAAGAACGCTCACTGGTCCCTCCACCAAATGGTATGTGGATGAAAAATTTGGGTCCCACTCAACCTTTAAGTTGTTGGAAAAATAATTTTTATCCTTCTTCCAACTCCCTATGTGTCATGACACTGGTTTGGAAATTTTATCTCAATTCAAACAAACATCAGTGATCCATATCGTTGATCATATTCATGAATTGCAGAGAAGAATAAATATTTGTGAAGAAGATACCACTCCGCAACAACGACTAGACGGGTTCCTCAAATCACTAGTCCCCCTCCTCACCAAAGAAGTTTCCACTACTTTCCCTCAAACTGAAGATGAGGCTATCAATGAGGATATTAGGGTATCTTTATACGGTGTTATCTAGTACTCCTCACTCTCTACTGGTCAATAAAAACCAATAACATCACACGTTATCGATGGGTTGATTGGCTCCATGACCCATACACACCCACACACTCAACTGGTGCCCATGTTTGGGGCCAATCCATACCAACCAATTTATGGGGGAAACCCATACTACCCTCCCCCAACACATCAAATACCATTCATGGGACCTCCTCCTCCCATCATGGGACCACCAGTACCTACAACCCCCATTAACCTTGTGCACATATAAAATCTAGTCCCTTCGCCATCCACAACATATACTCCCAATCCTATGGGAGGAACTTCCACCTCATACAACCAGTATGTACCGCCACAAGGTAACCCTTACTAAGTTACTACACCTTCCCGGGTCCTCCTCAACCTATTTCCCCATCACATGGACAACAACAGGAAGGGGTAAATTTTATCCAACCCTCTCCTATTCAACAATTTCAATCCTTTGAACAATTGAATACAACCAATCCCCCTCATCAACCCAACAACAACTGGATAAAGGGAAAGAATAGAAACCAAGGACAAGGGGGAAACCCCAACAACCAAAACCTCCCGCTGGGGGAAACCAAAATTAGGCTAACCAAAACCCCCAAGAAGACAATAATATCATCCAACCACGACAAGAGAGAAAACAAAACCTTCGAACCAACTTCCCTTGTGAATTATGCGGTGAGTATGGTCATTATACCCATAATTTCCCCCAAACTTTTGAGTATAAATGGATGAAAGAGACAATGAATACCCAAGAACCCCCTGCCTCTCAAGGACCCCCGCAAACACCCCACAATTATTTGCAAACTCAAACATAAGTAGTTATCCAAAACCTGATTCCCCATCAGGGATTTATTAACAACCAACATGCACCCATTAACCCATCAGTTGAGGTTCCATGCACCTCGACATCATTTTTTACCCCTCACATGGGTAACCCCCCTCACACTTAATCTACCTCATGACTGGGGCTCAGACTTATAGACTTTGGGGCACCCCTTCCACCTCCAGTAACATAATGTCTACTAGACCGTATCCTTGTAAGGAAAATGTAAGTGTTTACCCACACCCATCACAAGCCATCACTCTTTATTGGGATCAACTTATCCAAGAATGACTTCCATCTTCTACCTCATTTAAAATATAAGTCATCGTTAAAAACCATAGAGTTTATCGGTGTATAATAGATGATGGGGAATCCTCATGTATTATGTCCTCATTAGATTGGAAACAACTAGGCTCCCCTACTCTTGTCCCATCAATGATTGAGTTAAGATATGGTAGAATTTTCTCCCCCTTAGGGATCTTACCTAATCTCCCCATCGAGTTAGGTGGTAATATAATTTCGATCAATGTTGTTGTCATGGATGGTTTGGTGGATTACAATATTCTCTTAGGTAGTGATTTCATCTATGCCATGAGTGCTGTGGTGTCTTCTCTCTTTCGAGTCATGATATTCCCACATGAAGGACACATCATCACCATCGATAAACTCTCCTACACCAATCCCCCCCCTCTGGATTCTCATAATACAATCTCACATCATGTTTCTCACATTGATTCCATGCACTATGTGTACACTGGCACTAGTCATGCAACATCCACTCCACCCAAAAATGAGCACATGCCTCTAGAACCACCTCCTCACCACTTGAGCTTGGAGGCTTGGCAGATTCATTCATCCTTAAGGGAATCCATGCATGTTTATTCCCCCAAACCAAAAAGAAACCATGAAATATCAACTACATTTTTCCCAGAAGACAAAGAATTCTTTGAGGCCACCACTTCTTTTAGTGATTCTAGTGATAACTTCCATCTAGGTTCTCCTATCCACTATTGGCAGGGTCCTAACAATTCAATGGTGCACCCTCTAATATTATCTCCCTTGATAAGGTCATTACTCCCTATTAAATAATATCATATCTTAAAAATGATAGGGATATCAGAGACTCGAGTTCCATGATGACCAATCATTCCCATATAGGAGATGTTTCCACATAGTTTAAAGTCCCAAACCCCTCAATAGATGTTACCCAAAATAATGGATCTGATACACTGTTTTAGATTCCTCTTTTGTTGGTGTTCAAATTTAAGATGCTTGCTATTATGCCTTTGGTCCATCATTTTGGTTATTTGGAAACAACCCTTCCCCCAGTCCTCATATGATAATACATGGGCCAATAACACTTCCCACCTTGATCCCATAATACCTAGCTCTCGACACAACACCCTCTCACAATATATCCTTCATAGGAACCATTATAGAACCACCTTGTGTCCAGTTCCCCCAAACATCATGCGATTACAAGTCATATGGCCTAATCGAAACGATCCACCAAGATAGTTTCATTACTTCTTGTGGAAAGGCTCCCTTAGCCTTGGTCACTTTTAGTTACCCCCATAAGGGAAATGCGACCTCCTTCAGAGAGTTTCGTTTCTAGGAACCCATTATCATGTGGCCTCCTTCAAGGAGTTCCTTTTTTAGGAACCCATTGTTCCTTGGCCTCCCATAGGGAGTTCCTTGTTCGAGAAGCCTTGGTTCCCTGGCCTATTTTAGGGAGTGTCTTTTTCAGGAATTCATTATTTCGTGGCCTCCCTTAGGGAGTGCCTTGTTAAGGAACCCATGGTTCCCTGGCCTCCTTTAGGGAGTGCCTTTTTTAGAATCCCATTGGTTCCTTGGCCTCCCTTATGGATTTCCTTGGTCGGGAACCCATGGTTCCCTGGCCTCCTTCAAGGGGTGCCCTTTTCAACCCGTCGTTCTGTGACCTCCCTTAGAGAGTTCCTCGTTTGGGAACCCATAGTTCCCTAGCCTCCTTTAGGGAGTGTCTTTTCAAGAACCCATTGTTCCTTGGCCTCCCTTAGGGAGAGCCTTGTTTAGGAACCCATGGTTCCCTGGCCTCCTTCAAGGAGTTCTTTTTTCTATGAAATCATCATTCCCTACCCTCCTTTGGGGATTAAATCTTCTAGAAACTCATTTTCCTTGGCCTCCTTCCAGGGGCACACAAAATTTTCATCAAGGGACCCTTTTTTCCACTAGTTTCCAAAGCTGGGGTATGCTTGCTCACTATCATTTCTATCAAATAAATGTCGTATGTTCTTGATCATCATATATTTTTAACTTCGGTTATTTGATGTTTGTGTGTGCAAGTACTTGGTACAACAATATACAACCTGTTCAATGTTGGCCACCCTATGGCCCATTCAATTATATGTTCAAAATTAGCATGCACTCACACCCTCTGCAAACAACTGCATATCCTAGTTATACCCCTTGACATTTATCCTCAGGATCCCCACACTCGGTTTTGTGGTACCATCGCCTCCATTGCATTTAGATACTATCAACCAATAGAATTCTCACCTCCGTGAGTTGTCCCACATATATTTACCCCTTGGCATATTAACACTCATACTATTCTATCCATTAGGCTTGGGAGTCCTGGTAATGTTGTAACCAAAAGAACCTCATACTTCTTCCTCACCATCATGCTAACCACCCCATTATGGACTCCCACATCATGTTTTTGGTTACATTAAATGAACCTCTGCATTATCATTAACCCCCCATCTCATCCAACATTAATTTCCCATATGAAATTTCATCGTCCATTCACCTACCTGGTACCAAAACCCACCAATGGGCCCCCTACCCTTCATTAGTTACATTACGCTACTTGCGCCTTACGAGGACATGCCATACTTCATTGGGGAACCTGTTTCTATACATGTACATTCAACCCAATCATTCTTTATTCATTTGGTAATTGTATAAAGAAAATTTAAAGTTCCAACAAGTAGATTAGATTTTTTCCATCACAACCGATGGCATATTTTTCCTTGGCACACAACAAACCATGTCGCCCTTGGTTTGGGAATTTTATTTTCATCACCATCTTTGCAAAGATACCCTTATCATGGCCAAAATTATGACTATCATTGACACCCTTGTCCCAAACTTTTGTATTTTGACCTACCCCACACCCCTTTGCAGGTCACCCATTCAACACAATTTACCCAATATCTAGTCGTCCTCATGACACCAATCATGTTTCATAGTTGTAGGCATCATTCCATCTTCCCCAACCAAGGGAATTTATTACGTCCCATACCTTTTTAGCTTATTCCATGTCACCAATTCATCCATATTTTCCTCCATACAGTTCCTGATACCATTTTGATCAAATCGATGCCAAGAAGCCCTTTGCTTCTTGCAGTCGTGTCCCCTTCTATGTCGACATCAGAACAAGTTTCTAGGAAGGTGGAAGTATCTTAGATATCATTCCAATATCAATGAGTAGTCTTGTATGACACAAAAAAAGTCATCATTACTTTCTTATGTTGTTGATCCCCATATCATTTGACTCCAACAAAGTTTCATGTTACGGTGGGTCTTACTATGCAACCATTGTAGTTTTCAGTAATCATCAAAGACCTATGAATTTGATAGGACATCAATTCCTCTGAGTTATCGACATATTAAACCATTTTCCATTTCTCTATTCAAAGTTAGTTCATTCCACAGAACCGTCATTTGTCATTATTGACGCCCCCGAGGGTGATGTAGACATTCAATTCATCAATAATTTTCAGTTACAATCATATTATTTTTGTTTCATGACTCAAGAATGGGGCATGCCCACATCGTTTGTACAAACATTTTATTTTTTGGAGAATACTTGGTCCACGTAATGATCCCCTCTCCCTCCGATGGCTCTCTCACAATTCCTCAATACAAATTTTATCACGCTTCTACACAATGACATCATCACTAAAAAAAAACAATGATGTATTTTAGCTATATGTTTTCTCCTAACCTTACACATCAGGGGGCATTTGTTATCACTGAAAAATTTCTCATCACAATACAAGTAATGGTTGAAGACAATACTAGCACAACACATTAATCGACACACTTCAAGCATTTACAGAACCTGTTCAACAAGTAAAACTATGCAAATTTTCATTGAATTTCGACGTGAATTTCTCAAGGCTTACTCACACGCATCTGTGTGAACCAACACAATGTTGAATGTGAAAATTGCGTGGATCGCGCGACTATCTCCACTAGGACCCGTGCAGATGCAAAAATGATGCATTAACTCACTTGGTTGGGCCTCAACCACTTCCAGGTCGAGATATACCATGACAAGACCACAAAATTGGCCTGAAATATTACCTTGGGGCTACTAACAGCATGTGTAGTACCTTCAAAGGGCTCCCATTCACACTATGAGAAAGATAAGAAAAATATTACACCGGTCCTATAAATACATGACCAAGGTGTGCAAATAAGAAGAAGAATTTTGAGTATTTTTGTGTTGTCCAATTTGTCTTAGAGAAGCCATCTTTCTCCTAGAACTCTTTGAGCATTCATAAAAAATGTTTCACTTCTCTCCTCTTGATAAGTCCAACAATCAAGTCTTCACCATTGTATTTCCATTTTAATACATTGTTAGAAGAGATAAATATTTGTATTTGGGGGATTCAAGAGCCCTCCCAAGGAATAAGAGGGGACTCATAAGTTCCCATACTTCTCCTAGGTGTTATCATTTCAAATATTAGTCTCATTTGGTAGCTATTTCTTGTATCTCTTTCATACATCCATTTGAGTTTTTACATGGTTAGTTTAGTTTTGTTTCCTTATTGTTTATTTCTTGTTTTCTCTTTATTTGAGCCAATAATCAACTAACAAATTGTTGTGTTGTCTTGTTAGCCTACCTAGATAGTTAAGGGACCTCTTTTTTCTCACCCAAGAGACAAAAAGAAGCCACCACTTTAATTTCAAGAAGACATGCTCACCCACTATGAATTCTTTGTGTGCTATTTCTTTATCTGCATAATTTTATTCCTAACTTGTGCAGTGTTTAAATTCTATTTTATTTTCACCATATGTTCTTCCATTTCTTTGATAAATTTCATCCGAATCACTACTCAGTCTTTTGGGTTGTCCTATCTCACTAGTGTGTTGCACTTTCTTCCATATCATGCTTCAAATGGGATCATCTTCAAAGATGCTTGATACCCATTGTTATAGGAAAATTCAACTAAATGTAGATAATCTTCCCATTTTGATGGTTTATCCATCACATACATCCTCAACATATCCTCAATCACCTAACTAAATCTCTTTGTTGTGCTAAAATTCAAATTTGTCTCAAATCCTTTAAATAATCCTTTCCATAAATTTGATGTAAATTTGGGATCTCTATCAGAGACAATTGCTTTAGGCACACCATGTAGCTTGACAATTTCTCTCATGTAAATTTCTGCAATATTGGTTTCTTTGTGAGTTATCTTCACTTGAATAAAATAAGCAAATTTAGTTAGTTTATCCACCACCACCACCATCGTTGAAACATAGATTGACAATGAGAGAGGGGGTGAATCAATGTCTGGAACTTTTGAAGGCTTTTCAAACTTTCATAGATTAACTAAATTAACTGAATAAGATATATGCAACTCAATTAATTATTCATAAACATGTATAACACAAACTGTATGAAGTAGATAAAATATCTTTCTTTTATTTATTTAACTTGAATGAATACAAATAAAATCAATTATTTAATATATTCAACTTCAACTGAATATGAGAGATCAAACTCTCCGATACAAGACCCATCTTTTAGTTCTCAGATCCAACTGAGAAATGAGGAATCCAACCCTCATAACAAGACATAGCTTGTTGATCTCAGATCCAACAAATATGTGAGCAATCCAACCCTCATAACAAGACTCAACTTGTAAACAGGCACCAAACTAATAGGATGAAGTTTCATTCAATCCATTATATATATATATATATATATATATATATATCCACCAAGACATGCTTAGATTCACCACCACTTCTGGTTTATATAGTATTTCAATAGGTATAGGATTGAACCATTGTGCCTTTTTGACATGAACCATTGCAACTCTTCATTTAATTTTAGCATAAATAATATTTTCCTTTTATTCATTAATTTATGGGGTAAGTTTCTCAATTTAATTATAAGACTAATCTTGATTTAAATTTTGTCCTCATGAGTTGATCACATATATGTATTGACTCATTATATCATTCCCATGCTTCTGATGCATCCCCAATTCTCCAATAGATCATATTTTATATTTTACCATCTCTCTATATTTTTATGGTGTTAATCTCTGTCGAATTACTCTACAGACCTTAAGTTATTTACATAAATTAATTCTATATGAGGAGCTTCCTTCAACCCAATGTTCAAATGACCATGGAATCATAACATCGGGTTTATTCTCCATTTGTGCTTCCTCTTTAAGATCCTTACCTTATTATATGAGTGTCACTGGAACCATGTCTTTCATGATTCAAAATTATTCCTCTTTTTTTTCTTTTATCCTCCATATGTCCAATGTTGGGACCATGTTCTCTGGGCTTCGATGTTCCATAAATTTTCTTATTTTCACCAAATTATTATTATCATCGAAGCGATATATTCCATATTAATACAACTCAAGTAACTTACGTATTTTAATCCTCATCATTGATCACGATTTCAGATCAATGGTCTGATCATTCTTTTAAAGGACTCATTTCTCACAATTTTCTTATCCTTATCCAATGGATGGGATTCAATCGTGATATGGACGGTTATCGTTTCCTCTGGTACTTCGTATCTTCAAGAGTTTTTTTCTCTTATTAACGTCTTATACATTTCATCGAATTTCTGAATATTCTCATCACCATAGATCTTACCTTTTGGTTTACGACTGGATTTTCTCGCTCCTGTAGCTCTTTCATGATCGAGATCAATGGACAAGTTTTAATCGTCCAATAAGTGGATGACTTTCCTTTGCTTTAGGACTTCCTAACTTTGGCCCTATTTATCCTATATTTCGACTTTTTCATCCAAATGGTAAATATAACTCTCGAAAGAGACCTGACTCCGGGATATTCATGCCTTTCCTTAGTTCCAATTATAGTCGGAGTGGCATAGTTTTGATCAACCATTGATCTTACGTTTTTGTTCGATGATTGGATCTCCTCATACTTATTTGATCACATTAACTAATCCAATGATCACGACTTAATCTTATTCCATTGGCTTAATCCAACGATCGAGAAATATTCCTGAGAATCATAAATCAACGACCAATGTTATTTCATGAATTCATCCTTCAGTTCTTTGGGTATGTTTTCTGATAGGAGAAGTTGGATATTCCCAGAGGCTGTAATCCTAGAGTGACATGGATTTCTGACGTCACTGTTGACATGACACTGGTTGAGTAGATGCCATGTGTCACCTATATTCGTGACTTTCCTATACATAAAGTGCCAACTAGACCTTGACACTTGTCACCATCTGATTGGGCCATCTGTCCTTGTTGATGTGGTATTGCTAATGTGGATCTCCTGACGTGTCATATGTATTTTTCCTTTGGATCATTACTCTAGATCATACGGTCTAGTTTTCACCTGAATTCTTGATCTAATGACCCGCATTCACTTCGGGACTTCAAGGCTCTGGCCTTCGTGTAAACTTACATGTTTCAGACTCCTTTTGTATGAAGTGGTTAGCGTTGAAGTTGACCACCATTGGACCTGCCTATCCTCATCCAATGGTAATGTAACACACCCACTACAAAAGACTAAAAATTTTCGGCTTTTCCTTCTCTTCTCCGAGGAACAGAATCCCCGAATTCCTATGGGGCTTGTTGCAGACCCTACCATCCCTTATCCGTACCTATATGATCATCGAAAATGACCAAAGGCCTTACCAGAGAGGTGCTCCTGGCTTTCGCTATTCGGGAAATCGTGGAGCATGTATTCTCGGTTCCCTGACTTTCGAGGTGCTGAAACCCGAAGGGAACCAACAATTCGTCACAATTAATAATGCCTCGGATTGAAGCCTATCACTCCACTTTTCAGGGTTTCACATACCGGGTTTTCACGGTATAAGAGGGCGAGGGACTCCTACCCTTCAGCTTCCCAGGTGCCGAAACACCGAAGAACCTATGGGGCTTGTTGCAGACCCTACCATCCCTTATCCGTACCTATATGATCATCGAAAATGACGAAAGGCCTTACTAGAGAGGTGCTCCCGGCTTTCGCTATTCGAGAAATCGTGGAGCATGTATTCTCGGTTCCCTGACTTTCGAGGTGCTGAAACCCGAAGGGAACCAACAATTCGTCACAATTAATAACGCCTCGGATTGAATCCTGTCACTCCACTTTTCAGGGTTTCACATACCGGGTTTTCACGGTATAAGAGGGCGAGGGACTCCTACCCTTTAGCTTCCTAGGTGCCAAAACACCGAAGAACCTATATCCGCCAAAATCATTTTGGGGTTTCATCCATCATAATTTTGTGTCTAGCGAACACGAGGAAAAATGACCTTTGGAGATCCTAGGTACTGAAATGTCGAGACACCAAAACCATGTGTGCTAATCCATTTCAGGATTTCTCCTATCGAGATTCCGCGATATGCGAGGACAGGAGGGTTTCGCACCTAGGTTTCCTGGGAGCCGAAACTCCTAAACATCATAACCAGTCCACGCTCTATCATTTTGGGATTTCGTAAGTCGAGATTTCAGGCTACGCGAAGACAGGAGGTCTTGCATTTGAGTTTCCTGGGTGCCGAAACTCCGAAACATCCAAACTCTAGACAAGCTATGCCATTTCGGGGTTTCGCAAGTCGGGATTTCGGGACTATCAAGTACAAGAGACTTGCCTTTAGATATCCCGGGTGCCGAAACACCGAAACAGTAAATTCTAGTCATGCTATACCTTTTTGGGGTTTCATACTTCAGTGTTTCGCGACTGGAGAGTACAAGGGATCTTACCTTTAGGTATCCCGGGTTCTGAAACACTGAAACACCATAAATCATCCATGCTATTGTCATTTCGGGGTCTCATCCATCGGGATTTCATGATATGCGAGAGCAGGAGGTCTCGCACCTGGGTTTCCCGAGAGCCGAAACTCTTAAACACCGAACTCTAAATACACTATACTATTTTGGGATTTCACAAGTCAGGATTTCGGGACTTGTGAGTGCAAGGGAACTCGCACTTGGGTATTCCGGGTACCGAAACACTGAAATGTAGAATCTATACACGCTAAGCCATTTTGGGATTTCGCAAGTCGGGATTTCGGGACTTGCGAGTGCAAGGGAACTCGCCCTTGGGTATTTTGGGTACTGAAACACCAAAATGCTGAATCTATATGCGCTAAGAAATTTTGGGAATTTGCAAACTGGGTTTTTGGGATATGCGATGACAGGAGGTCTCGCACCTAGGTTTCCCGGGAGCCAAAACTCCGAAATACCAAACTCCAAACATGATCAACTATTTCAAGGTTTCCTCCATTGGGATTTCGCGGGTTGGGTTTTCGATATTGGCGAATACATGGGGCCCGCACTTAGGTACCCCGGGTGCTGAAATACCGAAATATAATAACTTCTCCACACTCTATCTTTTCGGGATTTTGCAAGTCGGGATTTCGGGACTGGCGAGTACAAGGGAACTCGCCCTTGGATATTCCAGATGCTGAAACACCGAAATTTCAAAGTCAAAAAGGACCATTCTCTCTCGTGCAAGGTTTTGAGGCTTACGCCATAAAATCCTCCAGCAGATCCTTGGATAAACTTTCAAAAAGGGTGTCCCTGTGAGGAGATCTATCCAGGGCAGTACTTGAGACAAATAAGGGAATAATTTTCCCGAGAACAGCCTTGAAAACTGAATCCATTCTAGATATATATATATATATATATATATATATATATATATATATATATATATATATATATATATATATATATATATNCGTAAGCCAGAGGTGGTCTTTCCAATATAAGCATACAACCACTATTTCTAATCAAAACACCATACAGACAGTCTTATACTGAAACCATTCATAATTTCACAAACCATGAGCATACATGTCAAAATATTAATTTCAAGATACGAGATATAACACTTATCAGAAAAAACATCAGATTTGATGCAACTGCTGAGAGGGGTGCTCATTTCCACCCAACCGTAGGCTCAGCGATTTCGAATGGATTTACCACTAGCCACCCCTAAGCTTAGACCACAATGATGTGAGACTGAGTCTCTGTTCGTCAGAAGTCAAGAATGAAGGTTACTCTCCTTCTTCTTTGCTTATCAATCACTCTGTAAATTTTTCTAGAGTCCTTCCGATTTCTCCCCTCTTGCGATCTCTCTCGCAACTGCCCTCTTCCACACCTCTTTCCTGCCCTTTCTTTTCCGGCGAGGTTGCCTGTAGCATGAACTTCCCCATGGTGGTTAGATCTGAGGCTTCCATAGATGGGCGGTTCACCCCCATCCCTCATTAACTCATGAGGAGCCTCTTCACCTACCAACCTGGAGAGTAATTCATTTCGGGGCCAGCGAGCCGCTCTTGATCTTCAGGCCAGTGAAGACCAAATACGGTATTTGTTTCGGTGGAATTTAACGCCACCATTCCAGGTGCCTTCCACTACCTTTCATCAACCATCATGGTGTCTTTTTATCACATCCCCCTCCCAATAGTCCTGCAACATATATTCATAACATTATTTTCATTTGTCAACCTTTTATACTAAGGTCCATTCAAAATCACACATTCACATCTTTGAGTCTACCATAGTTCTTGGCCAGTATAGTTATTTTTACAGACTGGGGGTAACAGGGTGTTACAATTCCCTCCCCCTTAAAGGAACATCATCCTCGATGTTCTATCTATCAATATGACATGTATGTACAGAGGTAAACAAAATTGGGTATGCCTGTTTCATGGCATCCTCCATTTCCCATGTAGCCTCATCTGGGCCAAAATGTCTCCAATGCACCTTGAATTGTGCAATGGTTCAGTTCTGGAGTGGGGTTTTCTTTTTGTCCAATATGCATTGAGGTTCTGGTAGGAATTCTCCCTCCGGTTCCACCTAGATCACAAACCAGTCAATTACATGATTAGAATCATGTACATATTTCTTTAATAATGAAACATGGAAAACATTATGTGCTTTTACTATGGGAGGAAGTGCTTGCCTATAAGCTACAGGTCCCACTCTATCTAGAACCTCAAAGGGTCCACAATACCGAGGTGCCAACTTGGCACAAGCTCCCATTTTCAGGGAACTCTTCTTGGGCCTAACTCTGAGATATACATGGTCTCCCATCTTGAACTCTCTTGGAGTTCTCTTTTGGTCGGCGTAACTTTTCTGTCGGTTCTGAGCGACCTTCAAGTTTTGTTTTATCTGAGTCACTTGTTGTTCCATTTATTTCAACATGTCAGGTCCAAAAGAAATTCTATTTACGGGATTACTCCAACTAACAGGAGTGTTGCACGGCCTACCATAGAGGACTTTGAAGAGACTCATCTTTAAGGATTCTTGGTAGCCGTTGTTGTAGGTGAATTCCACCAATGACAGGTAGTCTTCCCACTTCTTGGGTTGATGAATTACATGCATTCTTAGCATGTCTTCTAGCACTTGGTTCACTCTTTCTATCTGTCCATCAGTTTGAGGGTGATAGGCGGTGCTAAACAACAACTTAGTCTCTAAACCCACCATCAGTGATTTCCAAAAGTTGGAAGTAAATTTCGTGTCTCTGTCAGACACGATCTTTTTCGGCATACCATGCAGTCTAAATATCTCCTTCATGAATACATTGGTGATGTCTATTGTCTTACAAGTTGACTTGATGGGGATAAAATGAGCGAACTTGCTCAATTTATCCACCACTACCATGATGGCGTCATTCTGTTTGGTCGAGGTTGGTAATCCGATGATGAAATCCATGGAGATGGTTTCCCATTTCCATTCTAGGATTGGTTGAGGTTGTAATAATCCTACTAGGTGTCCGTGTTCTGCTTTTACCTATTGGCATTCTATGCATTTGGCTAAGTACTCAGCTATGTATTTCTTCAATCCAGGCCAATAGAAATGTTTCTTGGTGGCCGTAATCATCTTCTGGTATCCTGGATGACCAGTGTAGGGTCTTTTGTGCAGTTCATCCATTATGAACCTCTTCAAATCGTCACAATCTAGGATATACAATCTGTTTCTGTAAGTGAGCAGACCTCCTTCCATCATCTGGTAGCCTCCATACTTTATCCCCGTGGGTTCTTTCTGTAGGTACAAGGTCACAGTCTGGAAGAATGTGTCTGTCTCTTGTGCATTTCTAACTCTTTCCTTGACATCCTTCTCACAGGTGCTTACCGTTGTTACACGTCAAAATTACTCAACTGGATAAGTGTCGCATGTTCCTCTCAATTGTCATAAGTGTCGCATCTTCCTTACAACTTTCGCAAGTGTCGCAAGTTGTTCACAAGTGTCGCAAATGTTGTTCAAGAATAATACCATAACGATGACACTAAGGAGGCACTTAAAACATCTCATACACTTGATTTGGAGAAGAGGAATTGATTAACTGAAGTCAAGGAACTCTTAACACCTGAGAAGAGCTCTTAAACAAAGGTTCTAAGGGTGAGCGCTCCCCTACATCAGCCTTAGGAGAATTGGCGCTCCCCTATAAGGCCTTAGGGAGTGTTATAACGCTTGCCTACCCCTCTAAAGGAGCGCTATCCATCTTTGATGCGCAGGCACCCCCCTTAAGCTTCCTAAGGAGCGCTATAACGCCCTGATACCCCTTCTGAAGGAGCGATGCCTAATCTGAGGCAGTAGTTGGCCCGTTGAGGAGAATAAGGGGAGGATCTTTCAAGTTTAGAAGGAAGTTGCATTCGAATTCTTGGTTCCATCAGGAGATCCCCGATATAAGGAGGAAGTTCCTCAACTTGTTCTAAATATAACTCAAGAGGTTAAGCTCCTCTTAACCTATATAAGCAAGCTCTATGATGGTGAAAAGGGGGAAGAATTGCTAGCATGAAACCTATGATCTCATAGGAAACACACAGTCAGTTGAAGGAGAGTGATTAGTGAAGTTGCTGCTATCCAGGTTGTGGATCTGTCGAGCAAGGGTTAGACGAAGGGGACTTGATGAAGCTGTCGCATTCGCATCTACGATTGTAAGTACTGTTGTCGTTATTCTCATTAATATGACACGCTTGGCCTGTTTCTTTCTAGTTTGTGTCTGATTTTACATGAACTTATCGTTGATAGATAGATTTGTTTTCAAGCTAATGTCAATAGAGTAGGAAGTAGTCGTACTTTGTTTGCCTACAGGACTCAGCGAGGAGCGAGAGTTCAGAGTTCGATTCAGAGCGTACAGGGACAAACGTCGATTAAAAGGTACCTCTATCATCCTTCCTTTTCATGTATTAGTTTGTGTAGATCTGAAAGGAAGTCAGTGTCCACGTTAATCACTTTCTGTCTTAGAGTTAGGGTCTAGCTCTTTGAGGCAATCTACCTGTCCGCAGGGAGATTTTCCTACAACAACCACTGCCAGGTGAATTGTTTTCATGCTTATGCTAAGGGAATTGACCACCCTATTTTCCTTTCCCTTAATATGTTTGATTTCAAAATAAAACTCGCTGAAGAGGGCCATCCACCTAGCTTGTCTGGTATTGAGCCTTGGTTGGTCAAACAGATATCGCAATCCACAATGGTTTGTCATAAGTACAAATTTTCTTCCTAGGAGGTAATGCCTCCACATTTTTAAGGTGTGCACTATGGCGGCCAACTCTAGATCATGGGTCACATAGTTTACTTCGTGCTCATTCAATTTTCGGGATTCATAACAGATCACACTTCCTCCTTGCATAAGGACTCCTCCGAGCCCTTCCTTACAGGCATATGTGCATATGAGGAAATCATCTTCGGGATCAATGATCTTCAACACGTGTGCGTGGGTCAGTAGATGTTTCAGGGTTTCAAATCTTTCTTCACACTTTTGTGTCCATGTAAATTTTGTCCCCTTTTTCTGGAGGGAAGTGATTGGACATCCAATCTTGGAGAATCCTTTTATAAATCTCCTATAGTATCCTGCCAAGCCCATAAAGGATCGGATATCCGAAATGTCCTTCAGGGTAGGCCATTCCATAATAGACCTGATCTTATCAGGGTCTACTGCTATCCCTTCTTCAGATAGGACATGGCCCAAGTAATGTATTTGCTTCTGTAAAAAGTCACACTTGCTAAATTTGGCATAGAGATGATGTTCTCTTAGCACTTGAAGCACAATCCTAAGGTGTTCCTCATGTTCCTCTCTATTCTTGGAGTAAATTAATATGTCATCAATAAAAACTAGCACAAATTTGTATAGGAATTTGCTGAGCACATTGTTCATCAAGCACATAAAAGTGGCAGGGGCATTGGTCAATCCGAATGGTACTACCACAAACTCGTAGTGACCATATCTTGTCCTGAAGGCAGTTTTATGGATGTCTTCGTCCTTGATTCAGACTTGATGATATCTAGATCTTAATTCAATCTTCGAGAAGATAGAGGCACCTCCCAATTGATTGAACAAGTCATCGATCCTGGGTAAGGGGTACTTGTTCTTTATGGTTACCTTATTGAGTTGTCTATAATCTATACACAGTCAGAGGGTACCATCTTTCTTTTTCACAAACAGGACTGGTGCTCCCCATGGAGACACGCTGGGCCGGATATAGCCTCTGTCCATCATTTATTTCAATTGTAATTCAAGTTCAACTAGCTCAGGTGTGCTCATCCTGTAGGGTGTACTAGACACTGGCACCACTCCTGGTGCAAGTTATATTGAGAAGTCGATGTCCCTTCTCGGAGGTAGACCCAATACCTCTTCCAAAAATACATCTTTGTATTCTCTCAGCGTGGGGTGGTCTTCTAGGCTTGGCCTGTCACCTTCAATTGTTTTCAACACCTAAATTGCATACAGTGGACATCCTTTTCTGCAATACCTTCTCATTTGTAGAGCTGATATTTGTCTCACCGAGACAGGTTTTTGGATCCCTTGAAGGGTTATCCTCCTTCCTTCTTCACTTACGCATTCCAAGGTTTTATGGTAATAGTCCAGTTTGGCTTTATGGGTTGCTAGCCAGTCCATACCAAACAACAGATCATATGATCCCAGGGGTAATATGTTAAGGGTTGCTTGGGTGGGGAATTTGCCCATAATTAATTGGCAGGTTGGTATGACCTCCACTACCCTTCTTTTGGTGCTGGTGGCTAACTGTACCAACCATGGCTTGGCATTTTTATGTGGCTGTAGTTTACATTTATCAATAGCCTTAGGGGATATATAACTCAAATTTGAACCAGGGTCAATCAGAATAGACACTAGATGGTTGGTGATCATGCCTTCGATTTCCACCACTGAAGCTTGGTGGTTAGCTTGGTTATTATCCAAGGCTGCATAAATTTGCGGCACACTCCTATCCACATCATTGACGGTGGTAGCTTCTTGAACGTTGTAAATTCTTCGGTTGTTTTGTTGTCGGTGCGGGCAGTCCCTCAGTAGATGTTCTTCTCCACAACCCCAACATTTCAAAGGTTCTCTCTTTGGGTTATCAGTCTTTACTGGGGCAGATCCCGAAAGTTTATTTCCGCTCAAGGAGGGAAAGTTCTGCTGCTGTACACTTCGGGTTAGGAAGCTCATCCTTGAGTTCTTTTTATAGTCCTTAAATCTTGGGGATTTAAACCCTTTTCTCTGGAATCCCGAACTATTCTGTTGCTTCCAGTCTTCGCGAGGTCCTGTCTGGCACCAAAGTTGTTCATAACAATATCTTTCCTTCCAGATAGTATCTTCTAGGGTCTTTGGTTCGTCAAATTCAATCCTGTTCTGATAGTCCTTAGGTAGTCCGCTGATGAAGCGTTGAACCTTTGCCTTTTCTTCTTTTATGTAGGGTACATACTTCAGCAACTCGAGGAATCTGCTGACATATTCTTCTATGGTGAGTTTCCCTAGCTTGAGTTCATAGAATTCTTTAGTCTTTTCATCGAAGTATTTTTCCGACAGATATTTCTTCCTGAAATATTTCTCAAACCATTCCCAAGATAGGTCTTCTTCGTGAATCCCTTTTACATTCTTAAGTTCTTCCCACCAAATGGAAGCCTTTCCATTCAAGTTGAAGGTGGTTACTCGGGCCTTCAAGTTTTCTGAGAAGACATGGACTCTGAAATACTTCTTTAGTCCAAGCATCCAGGCCTCCACTTCCTCTCCCTTCTTTATTTCACCATTGAAGGAGGGTGGTTTGGCTTTCTTGAACTCTTCGAGATTTTGACTCTTGGAAAGTTTCTGCTTCTTTCATTTTCTTTGGGAATGAGAACTAGTTATGCTGCTAGAAGATCCCTCCAAGTCGCCAAATTCCTTTCTAGAGAAATCATCCGACGCTTGTCCCTTATCTCTGGGGTGGACCTTTCTTGAGGTTCTCCTCTCAGTGTGGCCACTGACATGACCATGTTTCTGTGTCTCAGGTTCATGTTGCAATTTCCTTTGTATGTCGGATAAGCTCTGTAGTAAAACTGCATTAATTTCCGTTTACTTGTCTTTCTCTTTTATCATCCTTTCGTTGTCAGGCTTTCATCTCTGTAATTCAACCATGAGGCTCCTCACCATCTCAGCTAGATCTGGAGGGGTCCCCACCGCCCTCCTTTCGTCAGACTCTTTGTCTCTATTGTGGGATCCCTCCCCCACTTCATGGTGAGTCACCATTCTATACGTCTGTAATTTTCCGTGGTCGATCTTCCGCTTGTCTGCAAAGGAAAAACACTGGTTGTTAGTCAATATTTATATTCATTTATAACCAATACATAATTCATATTTTTCACATGCACACACACAATAGGGGTTTTTCATTCTTAAGTTTGAATTTTGATTAAGGAGGTTAAGACAGGGGGTTACTCCTTTTAGGATTGTTTTGAATGGAGCTCCTGTGCAACTCGTTCATGAGCCCAAGAAGGCCAAGTGTTGTAACCATGCTTTGATACCAATTTGTAACACACCCACTACTAAAGACTAAAAATTTTCAGCTTTTCCTTCTCTTCTCCGAGGAACAGAATCCCCGAATTCCTATGGTGCTTGTTACAGACCCTACCATCCCTTATCTGTACCTATATGATCATCGTCGATGCCCACAGGCCTTACCAGAGAGGTTCTCCCGGCTTTCACGATTCGGGAAATCACAAAGCATGTATTCTCGGTTCCCTGACTTTCGAGGTGCCGAAACTCAAAGAGAACCAACAGTTCGTCACAATTAATAACGCCTCGGATTGAAGCCCGACACTCCACTTTTTGGGGTTTCGCATACCGGGTTTTTATGGTATAAGAGGGCGAGGGACTCCTACCCTTCGGTTTCCCGGGTGATGAAATACCGAAGACCCTATATCCACCAAACTCATTTTGGGGTTTCATCCATCAAAATTTCGTGTCTAGCGAACACAAGGATAACTGACCTTTGGAGATCCTGGGTACCGAAACGTCGAAACACAAAAACTATGTGTGCTAATCTATTTCGGGATTTTGCCTATCGGGATTCCGCGATATGCGAGGACAGGAGGGTTTCACACCTGGGTTTCTTGGGAGCTGAAACTCCGAAACATCATAACCTCTCCACGCTCTATTATTTCAGGATTTCGTAAGTCAGGATTTCGGGCTACGCAAAGACAAGAGGTCTCGCATCTGGGTTTCCCAGGTGTCGAAACTCTGAAACATCCAAACTCTAGACACACTATGCCATTTCCGGGTTTCGCAAGTCGGTATTTCAGGACTAGCGAGTACAAGAGACTTGCCTCTAGATATCTCGGGTGATGAAACATTAAATTCTAGTCATGCTATACCTTTTCGGGGTTTCATACTTTAGGGTTTTGCGACTGACGAGTACAAGGTATCTTACCTTTAGGTATCCCGGGTGTTGAAACACTGAAACACCATAACTCATCTGCGCTATTGTCATTTCGAGGTCTCATCCATCGGAATTTCGCGATATGCGAGAGCAGGAGGTCTCGCACCTGGGTTTCCTAGGAGCTGAAACTCTGAAACACCGAACTCTAAATACACTATACTATTTCGGGATTTTGCAAGTCAGGATTTCGAGACTTGCGAGTGCAAGTGAACTCACCCTTGGGTATTACGAGTACCGAAACACAGAAACACTGAATCTATACATGCTAATCCATTTTCAGGATTTCGCAAGTCGGGATTTCAGGAATTGCGAGTGCAAGGTAACTCACCCTTGGGTATTTTGGGTACCGAAACAACAAAACACCGAATCTATACGCGCTAAGCAATTTTGGGAATTCACAAATCGGGTTTTTGGGATATGCGACGAAAGGAGGTCTCACACCTGGGTTTCCCGGGAGCCGAAACTCCGAAATACAAAACTCCAAACATGCTCCACTATTTCGAGGTTTCCTCCATCAGGATTTTGCGGGTCAGGTTTTCGAGACTGGCGAATACATGGGGCCTGCACTTAGGTACCCCGGGTGTCGAAATACCGAAATATAATAACTTCTCCACACTCTATCTTTTCAGGATTTTGCAAGTCGGGATTTCGGGACTGGCGAGTACAATGGAACTCGCCCTTGGATATTCCGGATGTCGAAACACTAAAATGTCTAAGTCAAAAAGGACCATTCTCTCTTGGGCAGGGTTTTGAGGCTTACGCCATAAAATCCTCTAGAAAATCCTTGGATAAAATTTCAAAAAGGGTGTCCCTGTGAGGAGATCTATCCAAGGCAGTACTTGAGACAAATAAGGGAATAATTTTCTCGAGAACATTTTTGAAAACTGAATCCATTCTAAATATATATATATATATATATATATATATATATATATATATATATATATATATATATATATATATATATATATATATATATATATATATATATATATATATATATATATATATATATATATATATATAT
>ML788468.1:29738-71753 GCA_009831015.1 Picea engelmannii
TTTATGTAATCCAGAGGTGGTCTTTCCAATATAAGCATACAACCACTATTTTTGATCAAAACACCATACAGACAGTCTTATATTGAAACCATTCATAATTGCACAAACCATGAGCATACATGTCAAAATATTAATTTCAAGATACGAGATATAACACTTATCAGAAAAAACACCAGGTTTGATGCAACTGCTGAGAGGGGTGCTCATTTCCACCCAACCGTAGGCTCGACGATTCCGAATGGATTTACCACTAGCCACCCCCGAGCTTAGACCACGATGTTGTGAGATTGAGTCTCTGTTCGTCAGAAGTCCAGAATGAAGGTTACTCTCCTTCTTCTCTGCTTATCAATCACTTTGTATATTTTTACAGAGTCTTTCCGATTTCTCCCCTCTTGCGATCTCTCTCGCGACTGCCCTCTTCCACACCTCTTTCCTTCCCTTTCTTTTCCGGCGAGGTTGCGTGTGGCACGAACTTCCCCATGGTGGTCAGGTCTGAGGCTTCCACAGATGGGCGGTTCACCCCCATCCTTCATTAAATCATGAGGATCCTCTTCACCTACCAACCTGTCGAGTAATTCATTTCGGGGCCAACGAGATGCTCTTGATCTTTAGGCCAGTGAAGACCAAATACGGTATTTGTTTTGGTGGAAGTTAATGCCACCATTCCAGGTGCCTTCCACCACCTTTCATCAGCCATCGTGGTCTCTTTTCAGCACATCCCCCTCCCAACAGTCCTGCAACATATATTCATAACATTATTTGCATTCATCGACCTTTTATACTAAGGTCCATTCAAAATCACACATTCACATCTTTGAGTATGCCATAGTTCTTGGCCAGTATAGTTATTTTTACAGACTGGGGGAAACAGGGTGTTACAGGTAACCATACATTTCCCATATATTATGTCCCTCATTCACTTCAAGACTTCAGGGCTCAGGCCTTCGAGTATTCTTGGTTTTTTCTAAACTTCTTATCGCCGAAGTGGTCAGCGCCGAAGTTGACCACCTTCTTTCCTTTAGTACGATCTGATGGTTCAACATTTCCATTCCAAATCGACAGTCAAGGTTTAATTCTAGATTAAATATTGATCTAATGGTTGAGAACTCATCCAAATATCCTTCATGATCGATGGTTGGCATTTATTTTTTGACTTCGGGATTTCGTGGATTCTTCCTTGTCTCCAGTATTCGTCGAAGTGTCGAAGTGGCGAAGTGTTGAAAATTTCACTATCCTTCCACTTGGCTTCGATCAATGATTGCGATTTCAACCTTGTTTCCACCAATGATCAGATGAATGTGAACATTCTCGAACTTCATTTCTATCCCTGATCAATGGTCATGATCATTTGAAGTCTTTTTTCATAGGATTTCTCTATCTATAGAAATCCGTTTCGGCTTCACTTGAAGTGGCGAAGTGTCGAAACTTACGCTATCCTTCCACTTGGCTTCGATCAACGGTTTAGATTTCGAACTTTTCTCCACTAGCAATCGAATGACTATGAATGTTCCCAATTTTCATTCCTATCCCTCTTCAATGGTCACAATCACTTTAAGTCTTTTTTCACAAGATTTTTTTATCTGTAGAACTTTGTTTCATCTTCACTTGAATGGGCTAAATCCTCCTGATATTTAGGAACATAGGATCACTGTTGATCCCATCGTGATCAACAATGATCATAAATTACTTATGCCCCAAGGTGATCTTTTTTTTCTCTGATTACTGTACATGTTTTATTCATGTTTCCATCAATGACAACACATAATCAATAATGCCAACAATATCCCCATTTGGCATTGAGGGAAACACATATGTAAAAAAAATACTTTTTCTCCCCTATCACTGATCTCATTTTCAAGTTGGAAGATTGAACTTTTACTAATACCAAATTTGTTTTACTAATTTTCTCCCACTTTGACATCAATTACAAATAGTTAAACTTTTACAACTTTTCTCCCCATCTAAATGTGCCAGTTGTTATCTCAATCTCTTGGGATTTTGTGTTGAAATATGGAGTCTTATTGATACCATTTTTTTTGTAGTGATCAATTATTTTAAACCTAATCCAATGACTTCCTCATTTGATGACCAAATTAAATACTCCCCCTAAGTTTTTACTATTTCATAGGGTTTTATTGTCTTCTCCTTTGTTATAAATGAAAAGGGTGTGAATCTTACTGATTTTCTTGATATGTTTCTTTATTATTCTTGATATTATAATGTTTCACGGGAATACCATTGATTAATACCAATTAATTTAATTTCCATTCTTCAACCAATTTAATATCTTATTGATATTCCTTTGACTCTATAGAAACCAACTTCAATGTATGTCCCTTATAAACAAGATTGAATTGGTCCTTTCATCTGCTGTTGTATCGTTGCCTCAAATACTTAAGACATGCATTATTTTTTCATGATACTTAGGCTATAATCCTCTTCTAATCAAGTTTATGCACTCCATATTATTAATCATGTTTTCCCTTCCTTCTTTAAAGAGTGTGCCAAGATTTATACAAATGTTGTTCAAGAACTGCCTTTAATTCCTTCCATATTGCTTCCAATTTCTTCATGATGCTAGTCCTCTATTTACTCATGTTGTAACCCAAGAGCCTCTTCATATTTTATTAATTAGAAGTAAATTTGATATTCATGTTATTGTCTTGAAGCTCCTCAAACTATGATCTTTTCTTAACAACATTTTGTTGTTTGGTAAGTCCTCTTCATAAGTTTTTCATTCTTTTGGAAATACCTTATTGGGTTTAGATCATACCATACTTTAGTAGGATTTTGTAGCACTTACTCCAAATCATGTTGTAAATTCCTTCCTTCTTCCATTTATTCATATTTTATGTTGAGGGGAAATTTAATAGTTCATGAAAATAACATTGGAAAACTTACAAGATTTTCATTGCTCAATTCTTCTGGTTGATATGCTATTGAAGATTCATCATTATCATCATTGTTTTGTGTAAGTGAAACTTCTTCATTTTCTTCTTTGAGGTTTTTTGTTTGCATTTTTCTTTCATTGATTAATGTACTCTTGATCTGCATGATATTGTCAAGATCTACTATTGTGTCATATACTTCTTTAGGAACTCTCCTTTCCTAAGTTTGATCCATTTCATATTCAAATCTCTTAATTTCACATTCCTTATTAGGAATTTCACCCATCATTTTCTTGTTATCAATTTCTTCATTTTCATGTGCCAGATCATATTTCTTTCTATTTCAGATTTTCTTCTCCATACCTTTTCATGAGATATTTTGTTTGTTTGATCTTTCTTTTCTAAATTTTTCCTTTGAGATTTTTCATTTCTCTTTTTCTTCCAACCTTCATTAGATTTTGTTCCTAACTTGTATGGATTATTTCTCATGGATTGACTTCTTGATTTTTTGCAGTTTTTGGATTTGTGACCAAACCTATCATAGTTGTAACATCACATTGTATGAAAAAAATATGTTGTGTGGCCAACATAATTGCATCTCCAACATCTCATTAAGTTATTGGACCTTCCTGAATTTTTATTTTCAAGACTCTTGAATTCCAATGCTTTGTGACCTAAGTTATTACAAGAAAAACAATAACCATTGAAGGTGTTTCCATACTTGATTCTGTTGTGAGATGAGAATTTTGTCTTTTGATATGTTTCTTTTTTTTTACTTTTATAGCTTCCTTCTTTGAAAAAGTTCATGGTTTGTTTTAGGTTTGTGACTGTACCTTTTTCTTTTGAGGAGTATGATCCTTTATCATGTTTTTGAATGGTGCTCCATTTGTCACCTTCTTCTTTCTTATTGTATCCAAGTCTGGTTTTTTCATATGTTGGTCTTTGACTATTCTAGATCCTATCTAGGATAATTGAGCTATTCTGGAATTTGACAGTTTCTTTTGTCTTTTCATTCTTCTTCTTGAGGTTTACAACTTCCATTTCCAACATGTGACATGTTTCTTCCTTTTTAGTCAACTGAATCTTCAAGGCTTCTTCTTTTTCCTTAGCTTCTTCAAGTTGAGTCTTTAGATTAATGACCATTTCTTATGTATCATTCACGAATTATGTACAGTTATTGGTTTTTTCATATGTCTAAAACTCTTCTCTATAATTTGTTAGATCAACAACTCCATTCTTCAATATTTTGATTTCTTCCTTGTTTTCTAGATGAATCCTTTTGAGGTTGATGACTTCCAATTCCAATGTGTGGCATGATTCTTCCTTTTTAGTCAACTGGATCTTTAGGGTTTCTTCACTTTCCTTAGCTTCTTCAAGTTGAGTCTTTAGAGTGTCGACCAATTATTTTGTTTCTTCTAATTCTTCTGCGCATTTATTGAATTTGTCATACATTTTCAACTTGTTCATTTCTTTTGTTAGATCAAAAACTTCAGTCTTTAATTTATTGATCTCTTCTTCTTTGTCTTCAAGCTGAATCTTTTGTTCATGATCTTCAAGAATAGATTGATCTAAATTTTGTAGTAGCAACATATATTTCTTTTGAAGTTTCTCCAATTATTCAAAAGTGCACATAACTGTGTATTCAAGTTGGTCAATAACATCCTTAGTAACTTCAATATATAGACCATTTCCTGGTTTCATACTA
Source organism: Picea engelmannii (assembly GCA_009831015.1). Lineage (NCBI taxonomy): Eukaryota > Viridiplantae > Streptophyta > Pinopsida > Pinales > Pinaceae > Picea > Picea engelmannii. The sequence continues at coordinate 34,332 of ML788468.1, forward strand.
ATCACTTCAAATGTAGCTAAAACATTAGTCTTAAAATCTAATAGTTTTTCTTTAGTGAACACTGAGGTTTTCATCAATTCCTTGATTTAGTAGTCTTCTATGTTGATGACTAGGGTTTGCATCAATTCTTTGATGGAATTGTACTCTTTTGTGTTTTGTTCTTTATTCTAATTAGAATTCTCTTTATCTGTATTTTTTTCTTCAATCTGATTGGAATTCTCTTTTTTTGTGTCTTGTTCTTTATTCTGATACAAATTTTCTTGTTCTGTATTTTTTTCTTTATTCTGATAAGAATTCTTCATTTATGTATCTTATTCGTTATTCTGATTAGAATTCTCCTTTTCTATGTCTTGTCCTCTATTTTGATAAGGATTATATAGTTGGAGCCATAGTACTTTAGCATAGGTGAAGTCTCCCATATTTTCTTTGACATGGTTCAACCGTCCATTATGGATTTCCTTTAATGTTATTGAATTATTTTTCTTTCCTTCTTTTACAGTTTTGGATTTGTTCTTTGAGTTAGTTGAGTACCAAGGTTTAGATACTACTGAATCCCAAACACCATATCCTCTTGACTTCAGATACCAATTCATTCTTTCCCTCCATGAAGAGTAGTTTGTTCCATCAAATAAGGGAGATTCATTTGTGGAGAGATCCATTTCTCCACCCATTTATTCAAAATCTACCTTCTAGTGTTTAAATTTTGCTGAAGGAACCTGATTTGATACCAATTGTTGAAACACACATCGACACTGAGAGGGGGGGTGAATCAATGTCTAGAACTTTTGACTTCTTTTCACAATTTCATAGATTAACTGAATTAATTGAATAAGATATATGAAACTCAATTAATTATTCTTAAACATGTATAACTCAAACTGTATGAAGTAGATAACATATCTTTTATTTATTTATTTAACTTGAATGAATACAAATAAAATCAATTATTTAATATCTTCAACTTCAACTGAATATGAGAGATCGAAATCTATGATACAAGACCCAACTTGTAGTTCTCAGATCCAATTGAGAAGTGAGGAATCCAACGCTCATAACAAGACCCAACTTGTTGATCTCAGATCCAACTGAGATGTGAGGAATCCAACTCTCATAACAAGACACATCTTGTAAACATACACCAACTTGATAGAATGAACTTTCATTCAATCCATTGTATATGTGTGTGTGTGTGTGTGTGTCCACCAAGACACTCTTAGATTCACCACCACTTCTGGTTTATATAGTATTTCAATAGGTATAGGATTGAACCATTGTGTCTTTTTGAAATGAACGATTGCACCTCTTCATTTAATTTTAAAATAAATAATATTTTCCTTTTATTCATTAATTTTTGGTGTAAGTTTCTCAATTTAATTAGAAGACTAATCTTGATTCGAATTTTGTCCTCATGAGTTGATCACAGATATGGATAGAATCATTATATTGTTCCCATGCTTCTATTGCATCCCCAATTTGCCAACAAATCATATTCAAGATTTTACCAGCTCTTTGTATTGTTATGGTGTTAATCTCTGTCGAATTAATCTACAGACCTTAAGTTGTTTACATAAATTAATTTTGTATGAGGTGCTTCCTTCAACCCAATGTTCAAATGACCGTGGGCATGTAACCTCAGGTTTATTCTCCATTTGTGATTCCTCCTTAAGATCCTTACCTTACTATATGAGTATCACTGGAACCACGTCTTTCATGCTTCATAATTCTTCCCATTGTTTTTTCTTTTACCCCCATATGTCCAATGTTAGGACCGTGTTCTCCAGGCTTCGACGTTCCAGAACTTTTATTCTTTTCACCAAATTATTGTTATCATCAAAGAGATATCTTCCAGAGTGTTACAACTCAATTAAGTTCAATTCATGAATTTTAATCCTCATTGTTGATCATGGTATCATATCAATGATCTGATCATTCTTTTAAAGGACTCATTTCCCACAATTTTCTTATCCTTATCCAATGGTTGGGATTCAATCGTGATATGGATGGTTGTCGTTTCCTCTGGTAGCTCGCAACTTCGAGAGTTTTATTTTATTTTATTAACTTCTTATAGATTTCATCGAAGTGTCGAAAAGGTCCATCACCATAGATATTACCTTTTGGTTTACGACTGGATTTTCTCTCTCATGTAGCTCTTTCATGATATAGATCAATGGACAAGTTTTAGTCATCCAATAAGTGGAAAAATTTCCTTTGCTTCGGGACTTCCTAACTTTGGCCTTGTTTATCCTATCTTTCCACTTTGTCATCCAATTGTCAAGACAACTCCCGAAAGAGACCTGACTCAAGCATATTCATGCATTTCCTTAGTTCCAATTATAGATGGAGTGGTGGAGTTATGATCAACTGTTGATCCTACCTTTTTGTTCGATGGCTGGATCTCCCCGTACTTATTTGATCACATTGACTAATCCAACGAACGAGAAATATTCCTGAGAATATTAAATCAATGATCAATGTTATTTCATGACTTTGGCCTTCAGCGCTTAGGGTATGTTTGCTGGTAGGAGAAGTTGGATATCCCCAGAGGTTGTAGTGTCGGAGTGATGTGGCTTGCTGACGTCATTATTGACATGGAACTTGCTGAGTGGTTTCCACGTGTCACCTAGATTTGTGAATTTCATATACCAAAATTGCCAACTAGACCTTGACACTTGTCACCATATGATTGAGCCATGTGTCCATGCTGATGTGCTCTTACTGACGTGGATCTCCTAATGTGTCATATGTATTTTTCCTTTAGATCATTACTTTATATCATATGGTCTAGTTTTTACCCGAATTATTGATATAACGACCCTCATTCACTTCGGGACTTCGGGGCTCTGGCCTTCAGGTAAACTTACATGTTTCAGAATCCTTTTCACCAAAGTGTCCAGCGTCGAAGTTGACCACCATTGGACCCACCTATCCTCATCCAACGATCACCATGCATTTCCCATATATGATGGCCCTCATTCACTTTGAGACTTCAGGGCTTCAACCTTAAGGTATTTTTGGTTTTTCTGAACTTCTTATCATCGGAGTGGTTGTTATAGCTCTAAAATTCCCTATCTATGCATACATGGCCTTGGCCCTATTACTTGCATCATTTGCCAAATCATTGTTGAGAATCTCTTCTTAAAAAAAAACAATTTAGAGCATGTACGCACCACTACATCCCGCGTAGATACACTTACTTCATGCTAGAAAACCCATGTACATATGCTTGTTGCACACTAAACAACCCACGTATGCTTGCAAAAGTTGCAAAAATTAAAAAGTTGTGAGGAATTTGGTGAAATCCACGGGCTATTGGAGGTTTTCCAATGAATTCACCTGCTATGGCCCGTCACCCAACCGAATAACCATCCTTTTGTCATATAAAAGGAGGTGTTGGAGTCTCATTTCACATCCAATCATAAGAACAGTGAAACTTTTCCCAATTTCATTCCCCTCCTTTCCCAAGCATTTTCAAGATTTTGTGAGTAACTTCTTCTGCATTCCCTCATTCATCCCCTTTTCTTCCATTCAATCTAGTCCCCTTCCTTGAGGAGATAAGAATATTGTTAGAAGAGGCATATTGAAGGTGTTCTTGGAGCATTGTAAAGAGGATCTCGGACCAGGTTCATGGAACGGTGGCCGACACAGATTGTAAGTTTCAATCTTTGTTTGATGAATAAAAGAATCTATTTTCCCTGTCCCAAATGATGATGTTTTGTGTATTCTCTTTGATTTATACTTAACATTTGATATCTAACCATAACTCATGAATATAATAGCATGCTTGTAGTCCTTGTTTTCCTATCTTTAGATGCAGGTCAGCCTTGGGAGGAGACGTGCAGTCATTGGAACTACAGAGCTTGAGGAGATCATCACCAGATGTGGGATAAAATGTGTAGTTACCTGATATCTTCTCCTATTGCTTTCTTTTCATTGTTTTTGGTATGTTTTGGGTAGAGTATAAAATAGATTGAATTTTAGACGGTCATTGACTCTGTCTACATCATAAACCCTAGTGTAGTTAAAGGGGGGATTTTCCCTCATGAGCAGAATTGGCGATCATACTGGGGACTCTCTCTAGGGTTTTTTAGGGGGTTTTGGGTTGATTGATTGGTTTGTTTTACTTTCAAGTTTATTTCAAGTTTGTTGATTCTATCAAAGGGTTATGGTCAACTCCAGGGTGCATACCAGTTGTCCCTGATCTGTAAGACTGCCTGGTCTTTTTTATTTTTGAAAAGACACAGAGGTGTACGCACTCTGTCTTGGGTCAGCCCACGTACATAAGAGTTCTGCATAGTAAACATCTGGCATACATACGCAGGCTGCTGATGTAACAACCCGCGTCTCTGTTTCATGAAAGTTTTTTTTTATTTTTAAGAGGGAGTTTGTCTCTTTCCTGATAGAAGTTCATACTTATTAGGTCTAGAATCATTCAGAGTCTTTGTCTATGGTCATAGCTTGGGTTTAAGTTTTGGTTTACTTGTTCCTTAATCTTCTTGTGTTTCCTAGAATTTTTAGCTTATTTTTAGCTTGAATGTTTAAGGAAAATGAGTTGCATTTTGAAAAAAAATAGTGTATTCATCAGTTTCTTTTAGCATCTTTTGTTAGTTCTAGTTTGATTGGAGGAAAAAATATAAAAAAAACATAGTTGTTTAGGTCTCTTTCTTTCTTCGCATTTTCTTTGCATTGTTATTTGAAAAAGAAAAAGAAATTAGCATGGTGTTGTGTTTTCTTCTTATCTTGAAAGCATTTCAAAAGAAAAATAAGAAAGACAATACTTATTTGCCAGTGTTCTTATAAGTTTCATTGTTTGCAAGAGTCTTAACAACATCAGTTGCACTACCACACCCTTTGTGTAAATCAATCCTTAAAATCAACGCTTAACTTAAAATTTATTAGACTTTTTGTTTGTAGGGTTCACTGACTAGTTTAGGGTTTTACGACCTTGATCTAGGTGTGATGATCCAGATTATTTTAGGAAAGAAATGAGAGCGGAGCTATAATAAAGAAATGTACAAAGATATCGCAAATATCCAATAGTATAACATAAATGTATCAGAGATGCAACCATAAAAACATAGATACAGTTATACACAATTTTCTATTAATGAGCAAAAATGTACAAAGACTGTAAACATACAGAGTGAAAGACTCGCTACAATGGTGCCAACTTATCTCTGAGAAGAGATGTGATGGCTACTCACATTCGCATGAAGAGATTTTACAATGAGGCTCCAAAGTCCTTTTTATCATAAATAAAATCCAAAACCCTAACCCCGGAAGATGAAGAGCCAACAATTTTGTGGACCCCGTTTTGGGTAGTTTGGTGTATCAACTTCCCGGGGGATTAACTTTGGCATACGATCTCTGCTTGGAGTGCATGATAGATTGTTGGAAAGGTATCATTGAGGAGATTCATTTTGGGGGATCGATCAGAGCCTTTGGATATCATTGAGAAGATCGATCCCGAAAAACCTTCATTTAGGACCTCAAAATGGCCCTGGAAGTTAAAAACTGCTAAAAATAGTAAATTGCCAAAATTGTCAGAAAATTGTTTTGAGCCAGTTGGAAGAGGTGGGTGGTCACCGATATCCACCTGGATCAATCCTCCATCCTTAGGAAGAAATTGTCTCAATTTATTTGAGTTCCCGGGGGAGAGGGTAAAGTGATTGAATCTTGGTGCATTGCTTGCCTTGCTCGAGACGTTGCGTTGTGGAAGGTTCTCATGAACCTATTGCTGGCGGGGTTGAATCTGTTCAACTAGTTGGGATACATGAGATGTCTAAGTGAAAAAATAACCTCTTTGATTTGATGCATTCTTATCGGCCTTCTTTTGGATAGAAGGTGCTTGGGCCAAGGATGTAGTGGTTGCAGTATCCTTCTGTTCACCTTTTGAACAAATTGTGAAGAAGCTAAATTTTGTAGTATGAGATACTACCTTGTGGCATTGTTTAGGTGGGACAATAGTTGGAACTGCCTCTGGTATCCTGTAGAGATGACCCCCTAGAGTAAAAATGACACTATAGGGTCGAGACTCATAGATAGCATGGTGCTTCCACATATATGGTTGGCACAAAATAACATCACAAACATCCAGCGGGGAAACATCACATAATACCTCATCCTTGAAGGGTTGAATGTCATATGACAATCGACACTACTGGATGACACAAATATCTCATCCCTAGTGAAGCCACCCGATGTTGTATGGTTGTGGGTGTGTTGTTGTTGATAATCCCAACTGTTTGAAGACCTATGTTGAGATGAGGTTCTTCTGGCTTCCTCTATCAACAATAAAATGAAGCGGGGTCCCCTTCACCCACATCTGTCAATGAAAAAGGAACTCCCTCTCTTTAGGATTTGTGGGTTCTTCTGGTTGAATTGTTATGGTCGCGAAAATAGTAGTGGGGTTTGCGTTGATGATCTGTCTTCTATCAATATTTTCTGAATCATATTCTAAATCAGGGTTCAGATCGTCTTTGATCTCAGCCACCACTGACTATTTTGAGTGACATTCATCGGTGTTGTTCCAGACACTTTTGTGGAAATCGCACCATTTTTCAGTGTCCTTCTTCGTCTTTCCGTGACCCTTCTTTTCCTATGGCTTGGACTGGTTTTTGGGAGACTGTTTGTTAGGGACATATTTATCATAATTTGGTTGTTGTGGATTTGCAGACCCAAACTCCTATTTGTTCCAGTGCTTAAATTTGTGCTCGATTTTAACAACATATCGATAAGCAACATCGAGTGATGAGATGTTCAGAAAATCCATTTCAGTTTGGATGTATCTGTGTAGAGCCCCACGATATTTCAGAACCAAATGTCATTCGGAATCTTTGATACCTAGCTTGGTGCACAAGGTATGGAAGGTATTGTTGAAACCCGTAACTTTGTGGCCCCTCTCTTGCCGTAGTGTGTTCCATCTCATGTACTGGTCCTCATAGTTTCCAACAGGATATTACTGTTCCTTTAACACATCCATAAAAAAACCCCAAGTGGGCTTGACCCCATATATTCCAGAATCCTCTATGGAACTTTTCTCCCAGTAAGTTTCCCACCAATGTTTGACATGGGGTAGATCCTTAAGGAGTGCGAAGGTGATGTTTTCCCTGTTGGATAAATTATGAACAAAGAAATAACCTTCTAGCATATTTAACCATTTTTCTAAGGCATTTGCATCTATCTGTCCTTCAAATATGGGAATATCAAAATTTACTTGTACCTTGAAACGTGAGGTGCCTCCAAAGTGGTCGCTTGATGAAGACGCACTTTTTTTTATCGGAAGGCATTGAAGGATGTGGGAAAAATTCTCCATCATTTCGTCCCTTTGTCACGTGAGAGATTGCTCAAGCAACATATTAATAGAATTGTATGCTCTGTCGTTTTTATTTTATTCTGCCATGGAGGGTTTCTTGAGCATGCGAGAATGATTGTCTTCAAGAGAAACAAGCTCGAGACCCAACTTTCTATACTCGGACCTTGTTAGGGACATGCGCTGAAAAACGATCAACAACAACTTGCTCTGATACCACTGATCCAGATTATTTTAGGCACGAAATGAGAGTGGAGATATAATAAATAAATGTACAGAGATATCACGAATATCCAATAATATAAAAAAAATGTATCAAAGATGCAACCATAAACACATAGATACAATAATACACAATTTTCTATTAATGAGCGAAAATGTACAAAGACTGTAAAAATACAGAGTGAAAGACTCACTACAATGGTGGAAGCTTATCTCTGAGAAGAGATGTGACGACTACTCACATTCCCAAGAAGATGATTTTACAATGAGGATACAAAGGAATTTTTATCATAAAGAAAATACAAAACCCTAACCCCAGAAGATCAAAACCCAACAATTTTGTGGACCCTGTTTTGGGTAGTTTGGTGTATCAATTTCTCGGGGGCGTAACTTTGACATACGATCTCTATTTGGGGCGCACCATAGCTCGTTGGAAAGGTATCATAGAGGATATTCATTTTGGGGGCTCAATTAGAGCCTTTGGTTATCATTGAGAATATCAATCCAAAAAAACCTTCATTTATGCCCTCAAAATGGCCCTGGAAGTTAAAAACTGCTAAAAATAGTAAATTGCCAAAATTGTCAGAAAATTGTTTTGAGCCAGTTGGAAGAGGTGGGTGGCCACCGATATCCACCTAGATCATGTGAAGAGGAAACTCTTCAATTCCACTTCAAATCAAACATTGGAGTCTCATTTAGGGATTTCTTTAAGTCTAGTGTCGTAAGAGTTAGCCGTGACCCCCCTCTAACACAGGGGATAAACCCAAGGTTGCATGATGAAAGGCAGTGAAGATAACCCCTCCAAAGTTGGACTGAACGTAGTTGGCATTGTATATTGAGTTTATTTCTTGGGAAAAATACTGATTACATTTTCCTACGGAGATTCGTGGACGTCAAATCTATTCGAGATCCTCAATTGTCTTCCGGACCGGGCTTCAGACTTGTTATCCTTCTCATTACGATATGCCCGATTGTCGACTATACCTGCCTAGTGATTGATTGTGAGATGGTAACTTAGTTGCCTATATTTTACGGACTTACATAGGTGACTACAGGGGTATACCATGGTACCTAGGGTGGACTTCAAATCATGCTTCATAGAGTATACCCATAGGGTGCTTCCCTATTTGAGTTTCACTTAGATCGATTAGTTTCTCTAGTGCCGATTGGCATAACTGTCCTTCCCACTAGTTAGTCATCTTCTTTATTTGCCTTTAGGAAATTTTAGTGTGTTCTCTGTGCTCCCTAGTTTTCCATAGTGAGTTAGTCAATAATTTATTTGGGTATTTGACCTAAGGTGGTAGACCTCCCACTCTGTCGATTGTGAGGAATTTTCAATCTTCCGCTTAGAAACGTGGAGCTGCCTCTTTATAGGCATTGTTTTTTATAACAATATTTCATCAGAGTCAGTGTGTGAGAATTTTACGGACTTGAATGATCCTACAAGGGGAGAACCAGTGCATAATATCTTCATGGATAAATTTCTCGATGATCCCAACCAAGGAACCCCTTCAAATGGGGATTCTTGTGCTTTTCCTTTTTTCAAAAACATTGGTGTCCCTTTGATGGCAACTTTGTACATTCCTGGGTTGAATGTGAGACTATTGGTTTGGTTGGGTACCATTCCTAATGTCCCAAACACTCTTGAAACTTCTCAGTTAAGAACCTTAAGTCATGGGAATCATGTTGATGTTCCTTTGTCAGCAAAGTCTTCTCCTCCTCCTTATGCCTTCTCTGGTGAAAGTCCAGCTACTAGTAAGAGAAATACTAAACAAAATAGAAAGAGGAAGAATAGGAAGAAGAAATCACCAACCTCTACGAGTCATGTTGGATATAGGTCGTCAACATTTGTAAGTCATGTTGAAGGCCACCACCCGACCTCTGCAAGTCATGCTGTGGGTAAACAACCAACCTTTGTGAGTCATGTTGGAGATAGGTCATCAACCTCTACAAGTCATGTTGAAGACAAACACCCAACCTCTGCAAATCATACTGGGGGAAAAATTCCAGTCACTTCTAGTCATACTGGTAATAGGTCTGTATCCTCTGCGAGTCATGTTAGCAACCAATTACCAGCCTCTACAAGTCATGTTGGAGATGTGAAACCAACCACTGCTAGTTATGTTGGGGGCACTGATTCTGTTGAGAAACCCAGATGGATAGGCCGTAAGCCTAAGTTCCCTTGTAATCTTTGCAAGGGATATCACCTTACTCATATGTTCCTTGGCATACCAGAGGTACAAAGATTGTGGTCCCTATCTGCAAGATATTTTAATTATGAGTCTTCTAAGGTTTCCTCAAAGTCTATTTAACCTTTGCTTGATGAAGTGGTCATGCCAATGCAATCTTCGGTTGATACCACTCCTATTTTGGGGGTGAGGTGACTTCAGATCATGTAGTCTCGCAACCTATTTAGCCAGTGGTTAAGGAAGTGGTCACGCCAATGCAATATTTGGTTGATCCTACTCTTCTCTTTCAGAGTGTCGTGTCTACTAAAGTGGTCATGCCGATGCAATCTTCGGTTGATCCTACTCTTCTCTTGGAGAGTGTCACATCTACTAAAGTGGCCACATTGATGTAGTCTTCGACTGATCCCACTCTTCCCTCGGGGATTGATGTGTCTACTGACTATGTTTTTATCATTTCCAGTTCATTACTTTTAGAACAAGGGGGAATTCCTCTCACTTCGAGAACACCCCCTCCAAGCCCTAGGATGGTTTCCTTTAATTGGAATGACTTTGTTGAGCCTTGTCTTCCTTATTCTGCACCCTTTCAAATAAGGGTTGAAGTTAATTCAAATAAAATTTATCGATGTATTGTAGATGAAGGAGCCTCCACAAGTATTTTATCCTCCTTGGATTGGAAAGATTTGGGTTCTCCCGATCTTGTGTCTTCTTCGCATGAGTTGTTGTCTTTTGACAGACGTCCTAGTGAATATTTGGGGGTTCTTAGTTTCCTTTCTCTTTAGGTGGGAAGACTATCCTTGTCAATGTTATAGTGGTGCAAGGCCCATTAGATTTTAATATGCTTCTCGGGCATGATTATGTATATGCTATAAAAGTTGTGGTGTCTACGCTCTTCTGAGTGATGCATTTCCCTCAAAATGGAAGAATTGAAACTATCAACCAGCTGGCATCCGATAATCACCATCCTAATTCGATGTTAGTACAGGCTACCCCTTTATATCTTCCTCTTATTCGTGTAGACTCTACTCCTCCACGGGTAAATTATGTGGTGTCTTATCCTCGGTGTTCAATTGCTCCTGAGTAGGAACTTTTTCACTCATGTTTTCCTTCTCGAGACTTGGTCTCAACAATTGATCCATTGGTTTATTCAATGGGGGAATGGGAGCCCTCACTTCCCCCTCTTGGTCTAAGTAATCTTGAGTTTCCTTTTGAGTTTGATCTCACTGTTTGTAGATCCTCAAGCCCGCGTGCTTGTGATTCTTCATTCATAGACTCTGCTAGTCCTGAAAAAACCCTCCATCATCATATGGAATATGGTTAGTTTACCTCTCCCTTTGGGAGTGTTGGGCCTCCTCGTTCATGTAATTTCTTGGATTTTGAATTTCCTTCAGATGAGGCTATCCTTGAAGCCATGACTACAGTTTCTATATCGTGGGAAGACTTACACTGTGGTTTGTGTTTTCTTCCCTTTTCAAAGGCTTTCCAGGTTGACTATCAAAGATACTCTTGGTCAGAGCCTAACAATGATCTATACCTGAACTACTACCACGCATGAGCCGTAAGGTTGTGCAATACCTTGTACATATTGTATAGTCCAGTTTTGTTGTTTTCAAGTTTTGTATTCAATAACACCTTTTATTTTCTCAAGTTTCTATTTGTATCAGATTTATTAACTTCTAGATGAGTGTTATTGGCCTTATATACATGATATTGGAGATATTTTTTGACATTTGTTCATCCTATCGATCCGTTCTAACAGGTATTGACCTAAAAACTGGCATATAGATTAGAGTTTTCCCTACTTGAATTTTTGCATTATCAGTTTCCTGGTTCATTTGGCCTTAGGATCAACCCCACCAAAGAATGACACAAAACCTTCATTGCTTCTCTAGAAGTGTCATAATTAGGTGGCAGAGCCTACCTTTACATGGATGCCCTAGGTAGATCCTTGTTGTATTTTGGAGTCCATGCTGTCAATAATGGATATAGGCTCGTGAGTCCTTGTTAGTCCTGTCATGATTACAGTTTAAAGCCTCATTCGTTTGATGCACCATCATCCTAGGCCTTACCCTCGAGACTCCCAAATGAGCACACTTTGTTGTCTTTCAAGATCGCTTTGAAATTTGAAAGAAACATCCAACGAGACTATATTTATTCTTTTTTATCTCGTCTGGATTAACTGAGAAAAGTACCCCCCTAGAGTCTTCTTTAAGTCCTTTCCAGACTCTCTAAAAATGAAAATAATTTTGAGTGATCTTGTTTCCCTTCATACTCGTCAAACTCAAATTTTAAGGCACATCTGTCCAACAATAGTTTACCCTTTGTTTGGTTCAGATGGATAATTTTACGAATAAAGGTATGCTCTAGGAACTTTGGTTCGCTAGAAGAGTATTCTCAAGCGTAATTTTAACCCTTTTTTGGGCCTAAGGGACTAAATCTTCGAAAAAGGAACATTCTCCTTGGTTTTGGTTTATCACCTTTTTTGGTCCTTGGAGATTAATTACGAAAAAGGAACCCCCCTGGAGTCCATAGATAAGCGCTTTTCAGACTCTCTAAAATTGAAAAGATCATTGAGTGACCTTGTTCCTTCACACTCATTAAATTGGTCCAAAAGAACATCTACTAGCACAAGTTTAAACCTTTTTTCAGGCTAAGGAGACTAAACTTAGAAAAAGGTTGTGAGTCCATAGTTAATCTCTTTTCAGACTCCTTAAAATTGAAAAGATTTTTGAGTGTTCCTGTCTTTTTCACACTCGTTAAAATGGTTTTGAATAGACTTCCATTCAACACAAGTTTAACCCTTTTTCAAACCAACTAGACTATCTCTGAAAAACTTACTCACTAGAGTCTTCTTATGCATTTTTTTAGACTAACTAAATGTGAAAAAACTACCGAGCTTACCTTCTCTAGGCTCATTAAAATTACATAGAAGGGGTCTCATTGTGTCTTGCTTAATCGCATTTGCGAGTATTATATTTGCGTCTTTGGCCTAATGCCAACTCCATGTTGCTCTCAACTGAACCTTTGAAGCATTCCTTATATGAAAGCCTTGTAGCACTTCTTGCCTCTGTGACCTGACACCTTGACCCATGGACAAATTTTCCTGAAGTGTCCTTTTCCTGCACATGTCTCCTTGCTCTGAGCATTAGTATGTTCCTTGCGCTTGGAACTAGTATTATTTCTCATGACACTCGTTCCTCCTTTGTAACATAGAATTCTTTTATTCTTTTTCAAGCTCTTAAAAAATTGAAAAAGACAATATATCTATATATATATATATATATATATATATATATATATATATATATATATATATATATATTCCAAAAAGAGGGGATGAGAAATATTCATTCTTTTTTCAGTAGCACAAAGAGTTTCCCTTGGAAAAAGAACATCCTTCCATTTGTTCATCAAGCATTGGGATCTAGTATGACCTTAGGTAGTTGTTCTTGCTACATAGATTTGTGTCCTCCTCCGTTTGGTTACTCTTCCAAACACATGGAGAGTTTGTGTTGCCTCCTACATCGCGAACTTATGCCAATTTCATGTTGCCTGAGTCTGATCATATTTCGTGCTCTTTTCCAAGGGAATTTTTACCCAACCTGAGTTGGCCTTTATTCATTTTGTCTCTTGTCTTCCATGAGTCGTCCATACCGAGAGTCCATTCAAGTCTAGATTTGAAATTGATAAAGTCTTCTGCCTGATCATCAATATTCATGTCTTTTCGTGACGATTTGTCGAAGACCTCAGGGTAGTGAGTTATGCACTCCCATTGTACTCCTACTTGAGTTTTGAAGATCTTGAAGTATTTTCTCAAGCTCTGAAGGCCTCATCTGTAGCCACATGCGTCACTAGCTTCTCGAAGATGAATACTATGCTTGTATATCTTCGATTGATTTTGAGATGTAGATCCATTATGTATTTCTCGTGGCTACAATTTATATAGTTATATGACATGGATTTGTAGTGCATTTGATTGACATCTATTATTTACTTCATCCCGAGCATGGGTATTCCTACCTCAAAGAGACAATTTTTGTTTTGCAGATGGCACCTCCTGAACTCTGGTCCCAGGCTCACTCGATTTTTTACACTGGTGAATATGTTGTAATGTATTTCGGCCATTAGTTTCTCTTCTGAACTCTCACATTATGGGGCATATCTTATAGACCTAAAATTCCCTATCTATGCATACATGGCCTTGACCCTCTTACTTGCATCATTTTTCAAATCATTGCTGAGAAGCTCTTCTTAAAAGAAATTTTTTTAGAGCATGTACGTGCCCTGCACCACTACATCCTGTGTTCATACGCTTGTTTCATGCTATAAATCCCACATACATATGCTTCCTACACACTAAACAACCCCTGTATTCTTGCAAAAGTTGCAAAAATTAAAAAGTTGTGAGGAATTTGGTGAAATTCATGGGATATTGGAGTTTTTCCAACCAATTCACCTGCTATGGCCCATCACCCAACTGAACAACCATCCTTTTTTCATATAAAAGGAGGTTTTGGGGTCTCATTTTACATCCAAGAATAAGAATAGTGAAACTCTGCCCAATTTCACTCCCCTCCTTGCCCAAGCATTTTCAAGATTTTGTGAGTAACTTCCTCAGCATTCCCTCATTCAAACCATTTTCTTCCATTCAATCCATTCCCCTTCCTTGAGGATATAAGAAGATTGTGAGAAGAGGCATATTGAAGGTGTTCTCGGAACATTGTAAAGAGAATCCCAGACCAGGTTCGCAGAATGCTGGCCGACACAGATTGTAAGTTTCAATCTTTGTTTGATGAATAAAATAATCTCTTTTCCATGTCCCAAATGATGATGTTTTGTGTATTCTCTTTGATTTATACTTAGAATTTGATATCTAAACCTAACTCATGAATATAATATCATGGTTTTAGTCCTTGTTTTCTTATCTTTGGATACAGGTCAACCTTGGGAGGAGACGTGCATTCGTTGGAACTATAGATCTTGAGAAGATCATCACCAGACGTGGGATAAAAGGTATAGTTACCTAATCTCTTCTCCTATTGCTTTCTTTTCATTGGTTTTGGTATGTTTGTGGTAGAGTAGAAAATAGATTGACTTTTAGATGGTCATTCGCTCTGTCTACATCTTAAACCCTAATGTAGTTAAAGGGGGGATTTTGTCACTAGTAGTGGTCAACATCGAAGTTGACCACCTTATTTTCTTTAGTACAATCTGATGGTTCAACATTTCCATTCCAAATTGGCGGTTAACATTTAATTCTATATTAAATCTTGATATAATGGCTAAGAACTCATATGAGGCTCCTTCATGATCGACAGTTGGCGTTTATTTCGTGACTTTAGGATTTTGTGGATTCTTCCTTGTCTCAAGTAATCACCAAAGTTGCGAGGTTGCGAAGTGTTGAAACTTGCACTATCCTTCCACTTGGCTTCGATCAATGGTTGATATTTCGATCTTGTTTACACCACTGATTGGATGAATGTGAATGTTTCGGAACTTCATTCCTATCCCTGATCAATGGTCACGATCACTTGAAGTCTTTTTGCACTAGATTTCTCTATTTGCAGAACTTTGTTTCTCCTTCACTTGAAGTGGAGAAGTGCGGAAACCTACGCTATCCTTCCACTTGTCTTCGATCAATGGTTGATATTTCGATCTTGCTTCCACTAGCGATCAGATGAATCTGAACATTCCCAAATTTCATTCATATCCCTGATCAACAGTCATGATCAATTGAAGTCTTTTTGGACAAGATTTCTCTATCTAAATTTTTTTTTTTTGGCTTCACTTGAATGCACTAACTCCTCCTAAGCTTTAGGAACATAGGATCACTATTGATCCTATCGTGATAAAAAAATGATCACAATTGCTTCTTCCTGAAGGTGATATTCATTTTTTTCTATGATTATTGTACATGTTTTATTCATGTTTCCATCAATAACAACACACAATCAATAATGCCAACACACCATGATGGAATCATGTCGCTTCATTGTTCTAGGAAGCTTGGTAATAAAATCCATTGTCACAACTTCCCATTTCCATGCAAGAATGGAAAATGGATATAACTATCTAGATGGATGTTTGTGTTTATCATTTACCTTCTTACATTCTAGAAATTTGGTTATATAATCAACCACTTATTTCTTCATACCTGGTCGAAAATATTGGATCTTTACATCTGCATTTGTTTTCTAATATCTTGGGTTCTAAGTATAAGGCACATTATTCATCTCTCTTAGCACTATATTTTTCAGCACCTGATATTTAGGCACATATACTTTTCCCTTTTACTTGAGGATTCCATCCTCTCTCAACTCATAAGGTTTAATTTTCTATTGAAAATTCCCTTGTTGTAATGTTTCCTTTATTTGTAAATAATGTTGATATGATTTTGCAGCTTCCAATTTTTTTTCTTTTAAATCAGATTTTCTCATGATAATGGTTGTAGCATGCATCTCATGCACTCTCCTACTAAGTGCATCAACCACTTTTTTCTCTTTGAATTTGATATGATTTATATCAAAGTCATAATCACTGAGGAATTCTATCCATCTAACTTTCTTGGCATTCAAAGTTGGATGTCCAAAAAAATATTTTAGACCACTGTTGATCCAAGTGGATATCGATGGCCACCCAACTATTCCAACTGGCTCAAAATAGTCTTCTGACAATTTACAATTTTTAGCAGTTTTCAGTTCCCGAACTTCCAGAGCCATTTTGAGAGCCTAAATGAAGTTTTTTTCGGGATCGAGCACCTTGATGGTAGCATAAGTCATATATTGTGCCCCCAAAATGAATCTCCTCGACGATACCTTTCCAATGATATATCATGTTCCCCCAATGGAGATTATATGCCAAAGTTATGCCCTCGGGAAGTTGATACACCAAACTACCCAAAATGAGGTCCACAAAAATGTTGGCTTCTCATCTTCCGGGGTTAGGGTTTTGTATTTTATTTATGTTAAAAATTACTTTAGAGCCTCATAGTAATCATCTTCTTGCGAATGATCATAGCTATCACATCTCTTCTCAGAGATAAGCTACCATCATTCTAGTTAGTCTTTCACTCTGTAATTTTACAGTCTATACATTTCGCTCATTAATAGAAATTGTGTATTATTGTATCTCTATTTTATATCTATGATATATTTATGTTATATTGTAGGATATTTGATACATATCTGTACATTTATTTATTATATCTCCTCTCTCATTTCTCCACATATTTAAGGCATGAACTATGGCTACCAATTTTAAATCATGTGCGACATAGTGTCTCTCATGTTCTTTCAACTTTATTGATTCATACCATATCACATGCCCATTTTGTGTAATTAATCCACCAAACCCTTCCTTACATGCATTATTGCACACAATAAAATTCTCATCCGGACCAACAATATTCAAGATTGGTGCACTTGTTATCAAATCTTGTAAATGAAGAAAAATTTCTTCACATTCCAAAGTCCATCCAAACCTAACACCCTTCTTTTGCAAATAAGTGATTGGGTGTGCAATATTTGTGAACCTTCAATAAATATTTTATAATGTATGGCAAGTTTGTGAATAATCTCACTTCTAAGACATTCTTTGGTGTTGGACATCCTATAATGACCTTTATATTCTCAGGATCCACTATTATTCCTTCCTCTGAAATTATATGGCCCAGATAATGAATCTTCCTCTGATAAAATGAGCACTTTCTCAACTTTTCATAAAGTTTATTCTCCATTAATACGTGTAGCAGCATCCTCAAGTGTTTCTCATGCACTTCTTTAGATGTATAATAGATAAGTATGTCATCCAAGAAGACAATGACAAACATATCCAAGTAATTTATGAAAATATCATTCATCAAACACATGAATACAACTAGTGCATTTGACAACCCAAAAGGAACCACTACAAACTCATAATAGTCATACCTTGTCTAAATGTTGTCTTATTGATATATTCTTATTTAATTCTCACTTGATGGTAGCCTGACCTGAGATCAATCTTGGAGACTATCTTTGCATCTTTCATTTGATCAAAAAGATCATCTATCCTTGGAAAATGATACTTGTTCTTATTGGCCACCTTATTAAACTACCTGAAATCCATGCATAGATTCAAGGTTCCATCCTTCTTCTTATAAAAGGAATTGGGTCACCCCAAGGTGACACACTTTGGTGTATATACCCCTTCTTCAAAATTTATTCAAGCTAAATTTTCAATTCTTTCAGCTCTAGTGTACTCATCATATAAGGAGTGTTGGACACTAGGGCTTATTCGAGAACCAAATTAATGGATAAATCAATATCTCTCTTTGGTGGCAACCTTGGTATATCTTTAAATACATCCTCATGTTCTTTCAAGACTATATGGTCTTCAATAATTGGTACTTTATCCTTAGATTCTTCTTCCATACGAGATGCATAAATTTGGCATCCTTTCTTGAATCTTCTTTTCAACTGTATGGCTGAAATTTCTCTCATAGATAGTGCACTTGGAATACCTTGAAATTTTCTCAAGTTTCCTTCCTCATCCAAACAATTGAATTCCTTTTTGTAACAATATAGGAAAAAAAAATTCTTATCTAGCCAATCCATACCAATTAGGAAATTATATAAACCCAAAAGTATGATGTTAAACTTTGACTTTGTGCTAAGTCCATTCATGTCCATTGGAAAATCCCTAACCAACTCATTCATTCTTCTTGTATCTCTTTTGGATAGCTGAACCAACCAAGAATTCCCATGTTTGCTTCTTTGCAAATGAAATATTTCAACAAGGTTAGGATCTATGTAAATATGGATAGCTCCATAATCAATTAAAATGGCTATGGGATAATTATCAATCTTACCTTCTACCTCAATCATATGAGATTGATATTATGCTTGATTTTTGTCCAAGGCTACATAAATCCTTGGTATGCTTATTCCCATGTCCTCAACTGTATCAGCTTGTTGTACATTATGAAAAGTCCTCATTCTTTCTCCTCCATGAGGAAAATGTCTATACATATGATATCCCTCACATCGCCAACATTTTATGGGCTACTGCCTTATCCTTTTTCCAAATGATTATTTCATTTTGGGCTCATTTTGAGTTGGTTTTCCATTAGAACTATTTATGAAAAATGGTGACTTATACCCTTTCTTTGTCTGCTCCAACTTATATTTCTTCTTGTCAACCCAAGCTCTTTGAAAGTTTAATCCTCCTTTATGCTGATCATAAAGGAACTTGGCTCTCCTTATTGCTTCCTCCAACATCTTGGGCTTATCATAGTGTATCATATCACCATAAATTGAAGGTAGCACACTCAAGAATATTTGAATATTGACCTACTCATCCTTGATGAAGTCAACATACCTCAAAAAATCTAAGAATATCCTCTCATACTCATCAATGGTCATGCTCCCAAGCTTGAGTTCAAAGAACTCCTTCATCTTCCTATCATAACAAAGTTGTGACAAGTAATTCTTTTGAAAATACCTTTTGAACTACCTCCAAGTGATATTCTTCTCATCAATGTGCTTGACTTGCATGAATTGGTCCCATCACATTGATGTTGTTCCCTTTAGCGGGTAAATTACAATTCTAGCTTCTCCTTGTAAGGAATAATTGTGCGGTTGGAAATATTTCCTCATTCCCAACAACCAATCCTCTCAATATTCATCTTTCTTATGCTCACCATCAAATGTAGGAGGATTATTCTTCTTGAACCCTTCTTGCAATTCATCCAACTCAAACCTTCTTCCATGATTCCTAACATGGGATAGACTTGGGATGATTTCTGACTCTAAAAATGCATGATCTCTAATAGTTGATTGCCTTGGTGAATGGTGATGATGTCTACTAGCACTTCTGAAGTGTGTGGAACTTTATCATCTTATTTTCTGGCATGAGGTTTGTGATTTTTTCCCTCCCTTAAATATGATTCTTTATCCATCCTCCTTTGTAACATGTTCAAACTTTGCAACAACTGAGTATTGATGTTTTTCTGCTCCTCCTGAACCCTCATAATTCTCTAATTGTCTACTTTGTAGCTCCACGCATCTCTTTGCATACTTTTCACTATCTCTGCTAACTCTATATTTTCTTCTTTTCCCTCTCTATGTCCATTGGATTCAGTCTCAACATATCCCAGGATGACATTCAACCCCCTAACTTCATCTTCATGATTATATTATATCTCACTAATATTCACATTGAACTGTTTTTCTTGTGATTTCCATTCTTCACAATGTGTAACCAACAAAAAATATGTTAGATTTGGCATAAAAACAATTCTAGGGAAATTCACATCCTATTCCAATTTCTGAAGCGCTAAAAAAAAAATCCTTCTTTTGAATTGCTGATGAATTATGTTACCCATCTCTGAAATCTAGGTGAAAAAATTGATTCTACTCATTCCTATATTTCCAATGGCTATCCAGTTACTTAATTTTGAGATCCTACCAAAGAGTTATGTATATCTGAAGTTTTTCTGCTCCTTCCCCAACTTAAGCAAAATTTTCAAAAATATGATATAGACTTGTTGATGTGGCACCCTGGTGACGTGGCATCATGTTGACATGGAGTGACATGTGTTATCTCATGTGGTAGTTGTATCCACATGGACCCCTCGGGTGTTAGTAAATGAGGAACACTTCCACACTAAACCTAGCCGAAGAGAGGAAGAAATATTTAAACCATAAACTAAATGACAAAGAAAACACACAATACACAAATAATTTACCCTGGAAACCCAAATGAGAAAACAATAATTCATTGAGCGTATTTCTCTCTTATTATCTTATTCATTCAAAATAAAAGGTTACATGCCTAACCTTGGTATAGACCTAGGACACAATCGACATCATACCTTCTTGTTTTACATAAGAACAACCTTGTAGCCAATTTGGCTTACATCTGCATGACCAACAAAATCTATGATTGTTGATTAGATATTATCCTTTACAGCATTACAAAATGCCTTATTTTTAGGCTTTCCAATAGGAAAAACCCTAAATAAAAGTGCCCAAAAACAGTTACAGATGCACACAGATCATTTTCTACAAATCCTTTGAATATTGGGATTTTTTTACAATCGACTACCATGTCGGATTACCAATCGACCTTCATTTGGTATTCACTCGATTTCCACGCACCCACCTATCGACCTATTATAATTTGACCTCTTCAACTTGTTTTCGATATCTTCGACTTCAACTTTACCCAGTCAAACCACCTCAACCTTCGACTTGCTGTCGATATCTTCAACTTCGACTTTACCCAGTCGAACCACCTCGACCTTTGACTTTTTGTCGATATATTCGACTTCAACTTTACCCAGTCAAACCACCTCAACCTTTGACTTTTTATCGATACATTCGAATTCAACTATTAGTCGATCCACCTCAACTTGAATTTCACTGCAAAGAATATAACAACCCAACATTCTCCCATTTGTTGTTTTCTTTGTTGAAACATGGAAATTTATGAACTTTCGTTCACAGACCCAGGGAAACAATTCCCATTTCCTCTCTGCACTAAGATAACTTCACAACACTCATAGACATCGTCAAATAGTCTGTTATGTTTTCCAACGTGTCTACTTTCTCCAACAACACCTTGTTTCTTTCCACCATGTCTCTCACGAAATGTTATTGTACATCAATATGCTTAGTCTTAGAATTATAAGTTGGGTTCTTTTCTAAGAATATTGTGCTTTGAGTATCACAACTTATCTTCATAGCTTTCTTCTCAAACCCAATTCTTGAACACAACCTTTTTATCCATATTACTTCTTTGCTTCCATGAGTGGCTACCATGTATTTATATTCTTTTGTTGACAAGGCTACAATCTCTTGTTTCTTACTCATCCAATTGATTTCTCCACCGAAAATTTTGAACACATAACCAATGGTTAACCTTCGTCGATCCATATCTCTAGCCTAGTTGGAGTTGAAAAACCCATGTACATTTAATTCAATGTCACCTCCAGGTTTTCCTTGATAGCATATAGAATAGTCTTTTGTTCCACAACAATACATGAATACTCTCTTGACAGTTGTCTAGTGCTCCTTCCCAGGTGTCAACATGTATATACTCAACACTCCAACTTCATGGGCAAGGTTTATTTGAGTGCAAACCATTGCATACATTAGAGTACCAACAACACTTGCATAGGTAACATGTGCCATGTCCTCATCGACGTACGCTACTCGAACTGGGAGCTCTGCGCAAGACGCAAGCCCACGACCTGTGGATTCGGCCTTCTCCAGCTCGGGTATGCGGCTCTTGTGCAACGAATCAACGCCATAAACAAGTCAACGGGTCCTCATTCTTCCAACCCGTCGACTCGCCCTACACCAACTCGGAATTGTAGTGAAAACAACGCCTTTGCAGCGATTTAGTAGCGATATCAAATGGCAGGAGCGTAGACGCGGCTAGGGTAAACCCTAGCCAAAGTGATATGTGTTCGGCCGCTTCGCTTCAAGGGTTTTGAGCGTGCCGCCATGGCAGCCCAAGGAGGGGAGCCGTCGCCCCCTCCTTCCCTCGCCTCCTCCTTTTGACGCCTGGTAGAATCCTGCAGCAAGAAGTCGACCGTCTCAGAAGATCCGAGCTTTGTCAAGAAATTGAATGACATTCCAGAGATCGACCTCCCTCCTGAATATCCAATGAAAGTCGCCCTATCTCTCTCTGAACGAGGACTCATTGGTCAGTTTATGGGACTCTAGTCCTCAACCAGATCCATAGATAACTGGATACAGCGAAACTGGAGACCTCCGATAACAAATAGTGTGACATGCTACGCGGTCGGGCGAGGATACTTTATCTTCGAATTTATCTCCCAGGAGGACAAAGATTTGATATTCAGAAATGGCCCATACTTCATGGGCACTCAAGGTCTATACCTAAACAGATGGACCCCGAATTTTGATCCAGCCTCAGAAGTCCCCAAGGATGTCCCAGTCTGGGTAAGACTCCCCAACTTGCCGATCCATTGCTGGAACTCCTCCTCGCTTCAGGAAATAGGCAATGGTCTTGGGCGCTACATCGATCGAGCATAACCAAAAGACCAGTATTCCTGTGTGCAGATCTGTGTGGAGATTGATCTGGAGGTCGGCTTACCAGAAGAAATAAAGTTGAAGGTCGGCAACTGGCAACACTTCCAAAATATGGATTACGAACAACTTTCGTTCAAGTGCAGAGGCTGCCACGAATATGGCCACTTCCAAAGAAACTGTCCAAAAAACCCCCCCTCCACTGAAAAAGAAGGGGACGAAGGTTGGCAACAAGCCCGGAAAGGGAGATCAAGAGCAAGAGGCCACAGGAATGAGCAGACAAAACCACAGAAAACCAAACCCTCGGAAACCATAGAAAAGGAGAACAACTTCAGAATCCTATCCACAGAACCAGAGGAAAGAGAACAAGATCCAAATAAATAAGTTCAAAAGGGAGAAAAGGAAGGTCGGAATCCTGAAGACAAGGGGAATAAGCCAGTAGAAGAAGAAGGGACACAAAACAACTCCCCCCAGAAGCAAGATGACAATCAGAACATAGAGGAAGGGGAGATCTCTATAGGCAGCGAATCAGATGAAGCAAATGAGGTTTGGGCCACCCCAAAGAAAAAGGGAAGAGGTCGGAAATCAAAAAATGCTGAGCGGAACCAGGAAGCCTATAAAGAGGTGCTCAATGGGTCACAACCCACTATCCAAAAGATGATGACAGCTCATAACACGTGGAAGTAGTCCAAAGCCTCCCAAGGAGGCCATCCACCCCCCCAAGGTTTATAATGATCACAACCTCGTGGAACTGTAGGGGAATGGGCAGTAAAAAGAAGGAAGAAGCGTTAAAAGATATTCTCAAAATCTCGAAAGCAAGTGTCCTATTGCTCCAGGAGACTAAAATGAACTAGCAAGATGCGCTCAAAACCCTATCTAATGTTTGGAAAGGAAGCCTCAGAATTGCCAGAAATGCCAGGGGGGCCTCAGGAGGGCTCTGCACAATGTGGGATGCCTCCAAAATAGACATGCTTAGCTCTGACATCCGCATGCATTGGATTCACACCAGATTTCTCCACAAAGACACAGGCTGCCAGGTAAGCATCTTTAATATTTATGCTCCACAACTATTGGGGGAAAAAAAACACTGTTGGGAGTCCTTGCAGGACTACCTCCAGCAAAACAATCTCTCCAATATCATCCTCGGAGGAGACCTAAATGTAACTCTAGCCCAAGATGAGAAGAGAGGAAGTTCGATAGTAAGAGACCCGTCCAGAGAATGGGTAGAGGACTTAGCCTCCGCATGGGACCTTCTTGACATTAAACCAGCCAAAGGTCGCTACACGTGGACCAATAAGAGAATTGGACCTGGGCACATCGCTGCCAGACTAGACAGATTCCTCGTACAAAGCTCCCTCTTGCTGCTAGGACTCGAAGCAAAGGCATAAATTCTGCCCCATAGCGCTTCTGATCACAAACCGATATGGTTAGAAATAAAAAAAGACAAAGTTAGAGGGCCCATCCCCTTTAGATTCAGTCCAAACTGGTTAAATGATAAAGAGTTTACAGAGCTGGTGACAAAAGTATGGGCCACCACAGTTCAAGGCTCAACATCCTACGTGTGGGAGGAAAAAATTAAAAGGCTGAAATTCGCTCTGAAGTCATGGGCCAAGAGTCAAGCGAGCCCAATAGAAATGCACCTAGCAGCCCAAAGCCATCTCGAGGCTCATCAGCTGGTAATGGAATAGAAGGAGATCACCTCGGAACTATTGCAGCAGGAGGACAACCTTCAAAGGCAATGGCACCAAGCCTGCAGAATGGAGGAAAACTATTGGAGGCAAAAGTCGAGAAGCTTATGGTTGAAAGAAGGAGGTCGCAATACAACCTACTTTCATAAACAAGCGGAAGCAAGGAAAAAATATAAGGAAGTGACAGAAGTTCAGGTCCAGAGCAAAACAATTACAGATCCAGATGGCATCAAACAAGCAGCTTATGAAGCCTTTGAGAAGCTATACACAGAACCAAAGGACGTGGCTTTGGACCAGCAGGGATACCCCTTCACGGTTATTCCAAAGCTAATAAATGAAGACATAAACAACAAGCTGATAAGAGAGGTTTTGAAGCAAGAAATAAAGGAGGCCCTTGATCAGATGAGCCTAGATAAAGCACCGGGACCGGATGGGTTCACTACCAGATTCTATCAGCAGTGCTGGGAAATCATTAAAAATGATCTAACCAAAATGATCCAGAAGTCACAGCAAGCCAGCAAGCTGGGAGGAAGCACCAACTCTTCCTTTCTGGCACTTATCCCGAAAGAAAAAGGAGCAATTTCCTTCAACAGGTTCAGACCAATCTCCTTATGCAATACGAGTTATAAAATCATTGCCAAAGTAATAACCAATCGCCTCAAGGCAGCTCTCCCACTCATCGTTCCTGAAAATCAAGGCGGCTTTGTCCAAGGTAGGCACATTGCCGACAACATCATCCCGGTTCAAGAAGCGATTCACTCCAGCGTCTTAAGGAAAGAAAAAGGTATGGTCATTAAACTAGATCTAGCAAATTCTTTTGATAGAGTCAGACATGAATTTCTATTTGAAGTAATGAGGAAGTTTGGATTCGATTTACGCTTTATAAGATGGATAAAAGCCTGCATTGGATCTCCTTGGATCGCCCCCCTAGTGAATGGGAAGGTAACTGCATTTTTCAAGGCCTCCAGGGGTCTAAGGCAAGGCTTCCCTCTGTCGCCACTGCTCTACGCAATTCAATCTTCAGTTCTCAGCTATCAATTGGAAAATTCCCAAATTAATAACGATCTACATGGTCTCAGAATAGCACAAGGGGTGAAAGACATCAACCATGCACAATTTGCGGATGATACCCTGCTGCTGGGAGGAGCAAGCCCAATCATAGAAAAAAAATTCAAGGAAGATCTGAATGCCTATGCAGTAGCCTCTGGCAGCGAAATAAATCAGACTAAAAGTAACATTTATGACTAGAATATCACCCCAAATGAAATGTTGAGAATAACAAGAGTTCTCGGGATGGAGAGGCACACAAACTGGGAGGCCTTTAAGTACCTGGGAGTTCCAATCTTTAAGTCTGCCCCAAGAGCTTCCCACTGGAGCCATCTTGCAGAAAAACTCAAGAATAAATTCACTTCTTGGGGGGCCAACTGGTTGAACTTAGCAGGGAAGACAGTCTTGATAAAGGCTGTAGTCTCTAGTCTCCCCATCTATCAATGCTCGCTACTGTTAGCACCAGCCACAGTCATCCAAAAAATCGAGGCTTTTCAGAGACGATTCTTGTGGGAAGGAGGAAGGCAGGAAAAGAAAAAGTTGCACTTGATTAGCTGGGAAAAAACCACAAAACCCTTCATAGAAGGAGGTCTCAATTTTAAAAATACAAGGATCCAAAACCTGGCCTTAGGGGCAAAGCTTCTCTGGAAAATGATCACTGGAAAAACCACTTAGAGTAAGCGCACTCTCTGGAGGAAATACTTTCGAGGGTCTCGGGACAGATGTTTAGAATTCCCATGTAAGGAGTTGAAAAGCTCCCCTATCTTCGCGCTATGCAAAAAGGCACTCCCTCACTTCACCCCTCATCTAACCTGGGTGCCGAAAAATGGTAGGAAAGTAAGAATCTGGACAGACTCAATAATGGGTGACCCAACTCTAGATCAGCGCCAGGAACTACAAGGCCTCAAAATCTGGATGGACAGTCAAAACATCTTAACACTCTCAGACATTTCAGTATGGGAAGAAGAAAGGCCCCACCTCTGGCAAGGGTGGGCTGTCCCAAACAGGCCAGCTATACTAGACAATCAATGGGATGCTTTTAAGAAGTGTCTTCAAGGGAAAGCCCCCCTAAAAAACATAGGTAAAGATGAAAGAGGATGGGGCAGGAGTGCTCGGGCTTACACCACAACAGAGGGTTACCATCTCTTCAACTCCGTCCCAACTGCTATGCCAAACCCGGCTCTTTGGAAAGCAATCTGGAACCTTCGCTCCCTCCCAAAAATTGACCTCTTCATTTGGACCCTGGCGCACAAGAGTATCCTAACAGGGGAGAACCTCAGACGAAGGGGCTGGGAAGGACCCTTTAGATGCCCTCTCTGCCTCCATGAGGAAGAAACAACTGACCATCTTCTCCTAAACTGTAGTTATTCAAAAGAAGTCTGGATGAAGGTTACAGGATCCCAACCAGCAACCAATTTCCCAACTGATGTAATAGGTCTACTCCTCCAATGG
Organism: Picea engelmannii; assembly: GCA_009831015.1. NCBI lineage: Eukaryota > Viridiplantae > Streptophyta > Pinopsida > Pinales > Pinaceae > Picea > Picea engelmannii. Next base: position 61,273 of record ML788468.1, read on the forward strand.
GAATCCTTGTTCCCCATTGCTGACAAGAAAAGAAACCGAACTCTCTTGATATGGGGATTACTACCAAAATTTGTCCTATGGAATCTCTGGTTAGAGAGGAATCACAGAATCTTCAAAGAAAATCAATTGAGTGAAGTCAGAATTGCCACTAAAATTCAATCTATGCTGGGGGAATCAGCTGCTCACCTTTGCTCCACAGTAAATCTACACAAGTTGGATGAAGAATAGGGGAGTTGGATAGCCCAGTTCAAAATACCAGGATTAGAAAGCAAAAAGAGAAGAGATCAAATCCAAGAAAGCTGGGAGATCAGAAAAAGTGGGAATGAATTTGCAAAATGGAAAAATAATATTAAAACGCCTATCCTTTTCTTTGATGGGGCCTTGAAAGGAAACCCAGGCCAGGCTGGAGGAGGGGGCATCATCGAAAATCCCAAAGCGAACATAATAACGCAATTTGCTATTGGACTCGGTATAGAGTCCAATAACAGAGCTGAGGCATTGGCTCTCTGGCAAGGTCTGCACCAGGCAATTAAACTCAGAACCCGGGACTTGACAATCATAGGCGATTCCAGAATAATAATACAGGCCATGATAAAACACTCCACAACTCAAAGCACTAAGCTCAACAATATCCTTGATAAAATTCGCCTCCTCTTAAGGAATTTGAACTCCTATAAATTCTTCCATGTGTCAAGGGACCACAACCGAATGGCTGATAAGGAAGCCAACAAAGGCGTGTTATTGGAGGCTGGGGTGTTGTCAGTAAATGGAATCATAAATAATGTGGAGATCCCATGAACCCACGCTGCCCTCTTGCACTCTTCCAATTGCTAGATCATGAACCAATCCCTTAGAGTTTGGGGAGAAGGCAACGAACGGAGAGCCCCCGTCAGAAATTGCAAATGTCTGAAATTTGCTAGAAAGGATTCCAAAGTGCAGGAGAAGTAACATATGTTGAAACAATGTTGTATCAGGCTGAAACACAGGGCTGTAACCCACGCTGAAACACAGTGATGGAACAGATGCTGGAACACAGTGCTGGAACAACTGCTCAGTGCTGGAATAGATGCTGAAACATAGTGCTGTAACAGAGCTGGAACACAGATGCTGAAACACAGATGTTGGAACAAAGATGCTGGAACACAAATGCTGGAACACAGATGCTGGAACACAGATGTTGGAGCACAGATGTTGAAACACAGTGATGAAACAGAGCTGGAACAGAAGCTGAAACACAGTGATGTAACAGAGCTGGAACACAGTGCTGAAACACAGATGCTGAAACACAGATGCTGAAACACAGATGCTGGAACACAGATGCTGGAAAACAAATGCTGGAACATAGATCCTGGAACACAGATGCTGGAACACAGATGCTGAAACAGAGTTGGAACAGAAGCTGAAACACAGTGCTGTAATAGAGCTGGAACACAGTGCTGAAACAGAGCTGAAACACAGATGATGAAACATAGATGTTGGAACATAGATGCTGGAACACAGATGCTGAAACACAGTGCTGAAACAGAGCTGGAACTTATGCTGAAACACAGTGTTGTAACAGCTGAAACAACGCTATTACATATGTTGAAACACAGTGCTGGAACAGTTGCTGAAACACAGTTGTTACATATGATGAAACACAACGCTGGAACAGAGGCTGAAACACAGTGCTGGAAATTATGATGAAACAGAGTTGGATCTTATGCTGAAACAGTGTTGCATCATATTTTGTATTTTGATCTGTAGGCCCGAAGAAACTCGGGGCAATTTGTAACTGAATCTGTGGCTTGCCACCCCTCTAATATAAACTATAACCATTTTCGTAAAAAAAAAACATGTGCCATGTCCTCTATTTCCTTTTGTGTCCTTGGACACTGTTCAATAGTTAGCCTTTCTCCCACATGAATTGGCACCTTCATAGGTTTGCAATCCTGCATGTTGAAACGTTTCAAAATTGTTTCAATATAATTCTTATGGTTCAACTAGAGATTTCTAGATGCTCGATCTCTCTTGATCTCCATTCCCAAAATGAAGTTTTTTGTACCAATATCCTTCATGTCGAACTTGGAAGATAACTTCTTCTTCACCTCCTTTATTGCGTTCATGTTGTTTCCAATCAGCAACATGTCGTCGACATACAATGTTACATATATTAAACTCCCACCTTCTTCTTTGGAATATATGCAGTGATCAACTTTGCTTCTCACAAACCCCAAACTAAGGATGTATGTGTCAAATGTTTTGTGCCACATCCTTGGTGATTGTTTTATACCATAAAGGGATATTTTTATTTTGCACACCAAATATTTCTTTCCCTTTACTACAAATCCTTCAGGTTGTTTCATGTAGATTTATTCTTCCAAGTCCCCATGTAGGAACGATGTCTTTACATCCATCTGTTCTATTTCTATATCAAATGTTTTAGCTAGAGACATTAGTACTCTAATAGTGGTTAATTTTGCAACAGGGGAAAAAATCTCATAGAATTTGACTCCTTCGACTTGGGAATATCCTTTCTCTACTAGTCGAGCTTTGAATTTCTCGACTTGACCTATTCATTCATCTTCTTCTTGAATACCCATTTTCTGCCGACAAGATTTTTTCCACTGGGTAATTCGACTATGTCCCACGTCTCAATCTTGTGTAAGGATTCCATCTCTTTGACCATGGAATATTTCCATAGTTTTCCCTCTACTGAGTTGACTTCCTCCTCGAATGACTTGGGCTCATCGTTGGTGGAAGTTAACACAAATGTGGAGTGGAAGTTGGGTGGACTATACCTTTCGACTGGTTTTATTACTCGTTATTACCTCCTTACAACTGGGGTCGTTTGTTCCACCTCTTTTTCTGATTCAGCCAACTCATCTGAATCATCTTCTTTGTTCCTCAGTTCAAACCACACCTTCTCTAGATTATTGTTTGTTTGAACCATTTCTTCAGGCTCAAAATTCCTTCTGAATTCTCTGAAGACCGCATCTCAACTGTACATTGTTTTTCTTGATGAAATTTCCCAGAGCTTATATCCTTTCATTCCTTCTTGTCCATCTTTCTCCTCTTTCCCTTCGGAACATGAACAAAGGCATCACAACCAAATACTTTGATATGTGAAACCAAAGGCTTCTTACTAGGCCATACATCATGTGGAGTTGTCTCGAATAACATCGACAAGGGAGACATATTCAATATATATTTTGCAGTGTCGACTTCCTCTGCCTATAATTCTTGTGCGAGACCAACACCACTGAGCATGTTCCTTTCCTTGTCCATCAAGGTTTTGTTCATTCTCTCAGTAACTCCATTTTTTTGTGGGGTATATAGTGTGGTATTTTGGGATGTTATGCCATACATTTTGCAGAACTAATCAAATTCATTTCCACATAATTCACCACCATTTTGATTTCTTAGCACCTTAATCTTCTTGTCTGTCTAGTTTTCTAAAAGAGATTTAAACTCTTTGAATTTCTCAAAAACCTCTATTTTCTTCCTCAGGAAATATATCCATGTCTTCCTGGAAACATCATCTATGAAGGAGACGTAATACAGGGATCCACCCATTGGAGGCACTGAAACAGGGCCAAACACCACTATGAACCAACTCTATAATCCCCTTTTCCCTTGTTTCTCTAGATGGGAACCTCACCTAAATTTGTTTTCCATATATGCAATGTTCACAAAAGTTGACTTCTAAATTACATTCAGTAAAATCATCGACCATACCTTTGTTGTGCATAGCTCAAAGTCCTTTTTTATCCAATATGTCCCATCCTTTCGTTCCATAGCATGGTTGGGTCAACTTTATGATGAATTTTTGAGTCAATTTGAATCGACTCAGCCCGAGTCGAGTCAAGTCGAGTCGAATTCAATTCAACTTCAAGAACAATGATGTTGTTTCATTTAGTTGAGTCGACACTCCCTAATAACTTGTATAGGGTTCCAATACGAACTCCTTTAATTAAGACCATCATACCTCTTACCATGTTGGATGTATCCTTCTGGAATAGAGTGTGCACCCATGCATCACTGATCTTGTTGATAGATATTAGGTTTCTTTCCAAACCTGGAATGTATAGCACACCTGGAAGGGTTCTCCTCCTCCCATCCTATAGAATCATTCGAACTCTTCCTCGTCTGAAAATTTTGGTTGTCGAGTTGTCCCCAAAGAACACATCTCCTCCTTCATATTGTTCATATTTGTAGAAACATTCTCTATGTGGTGTCATATGATAGGATGCTCCTGATTTGATCAACCAAACATATTAATCCTACTATGTACTGGTCAACACCAGGTACACATTGCCTCACGTATCTAGATTCATGTTTCTCTCAATCAATTACTTCTCATCGAATCTTCACTTGATACATTGAGCAATACCTAATCTACAAGAAAAAGTTGAATCATACTCCTTACCCTTCTCTTGAGATTCTCCCATTCTTATGTCGACATACTGGTCAAATGGTACCTGGATAGACTGCTTCCCATTATTCTCGATCTACAAGGAGATCTTAAATTTTAAGCTTCCAAAGCTCAAAATTATAGCAATTAAATTTTTTGATCTCTATTCTTGAGCTACTCACCATTATTTAACACAATCTTTAAATATTTCTGACTTACGAATCTTACTGAATCTAGGGTTTAGATCATATCCAAGGTTGTTAAACGAAGCCCTTATACCACATGTTAAACCAATATCTGATACCACATCTTAGGAAATTAGGAACACTTCCACACTAAACCTAGCATAAGAGAGGAAGAAATATTTAAACAAGAAAGTAAATGTCAAATAAAACACAGAGTACACAAAGATTTTACCCTGGAAACCCAAACGGTAAAACCAACATTCCTTGAGAGTATTTTTCTCTTGTTATCTTATTCATTCAGAATAAAAGGGTACATGCCTAACCTTGGTCTACACCTAAGAAACAATCGACATCATACCTTCTTGCTTTACACAAGAACAACCTTGTAGCCAATTTGACTTACATTTGCATGACCAACAACCTATATGATTGTCGATTAGAATTTAATCTTTACAACAAGACAACATGCCTTCTATATAGGATTTACAATAGGAAAAACCTTAAATAAAAGCGCCCAAAAAAAATTGCAGATCCACGTAGATCATTGGCTAAAAATCTTGGGATTCTTTTATAGTCAACTACCAAGTTGGATTACTAGTCAACTACCAATCGACCTTGATTCAGACTGCAGTCGGTTGCCACGTCCTTTCCTGTCGAGCTTTGGTTAGTTGACCTCTTCAAATTGTTGTTAATATATTTGAATTCGACTTTACTTATTCAACCCATCTCGACCTTTGACTTTCTATCAATATATTTGACTTCGAATTTACCTGGTCGAACCACCTCGACTATCGACTTGTTGTCAATATCTTCAATTTCGACTTTACTCGGTCGAACCACCTCGACTAGACTTTCACTCCAAAGAATATAAAAAACTAGCATCGAGAACCTTCGAGTTAATGTGACCTCTAACAAGGTGTTTACATGGCATTGAGGTGATTGCTGAGATGGTTTTTTGACATAGCATGTCTCAACCAATAGTTCGTGGCATACCCCACAAGATGACTAGAGAAACTCTACCCAGCTAGGCATTGGGATCCCATGGATTCCCCAATAATTGACACAACAAAAACATTCCTAGTTTTTGGTTAACTAGTTTCCCAGTCCCTGGATTCTTAACACAACCAATAACCTTATCCCACCAGACATCGGGATCCGATGGATCCCCAAAAGTTGACACAAATAAAACATTTTGGTTGTCGGTGGTCTGGTTATCTAGATAGTGGCACCTTATTACAAAACCTTACCCTAACTGGGCACCAAGCTCCGGTGTATCCCCAAATTTGATATATATATAAACTTCCTAGTTTTCATTGGTTTGATTATCCAGCTAGTGGAACCCTATCCTAGAACCTTACCCCAACATGGTACCATGCTCCAGTGGATCCTAAAAGTTGATATACATAAAATTCTCGGTTGTTGATGGTCCATTTATATGGTCCCATGGAATACTTCCTAAGCTTATATTAGAACTTGGTATCTTTGGCACCAATCAATGATCGATATCCATCAGTCCTTGGATTCGATGACCATCATCCATTTTGGACACCACAACTTGATCGTCGGTTAATGGAGAGGGGGGTTCCGAAATATGAAAACCGTTGGTTTTGGGATGCATGAGGTGTAAAATGCTCATTGGGTCCCCCCCTAGTGGTTTCCAAAAGCACTAATGGACCCCCCAAGAAACCATCTAACCTTTAGATAGAGTCTAACGCCCCTTCCAATGTGGCTACCATGTCACTTACCAAACCTTCCATACCGCCACTGTGGGCCTGCCATGATGGAAATCCACGTCACCACTACCACCATGGACCTAACACGATGGAAATCCATGTCACCTACACATGGCTCCATTACATCACTGATGTCACTGTATGAAAAATCCCCAAATTTTCCAAAACTTCAATTTTTCAAAATTTCCAACAACACCCAAATTTGAAATTCTTTTCCGAGACACCATTGAATCTATGAAATTATGATTCCCTTGGAAAATTTCAATTTTACAAGCTATCAATTATCATCATTCTCGATTGTTAGACATTTCTAGGAATACAAAAATTTGATATTCACCATGGAATTTGAATTATTTTTCCCAATTTCCTTAAATTCATCCATGGTCGATTTTGCAACTTCCTGAGCTTGGTGAGATATGATATCCTGAGCTGAATTTCTCCTCAAATTTACTCAATTAGTTGCAACTAATCGTCGTTTTGGGCACAAATTCCACCTGAATTCACTTAGAAATTGGGGATTTTTACGCAATTTCGCCCAATTTCACCATGGTTTCTCCGTAAATTCAAAAATTTTGACCAATTCTAAGCCTGACCACACCCAACTTAGAGGTTAAAATTGGGATTTTTAATCACTAAATTCAAATTCCACAATTTCACAGAAAATTTCCCCAAACATCTTCCAAACATCCTTTGAAATTTTTAAATCTGCAATTTCAACTTTAGCATTCTTACTTTGGCCCATGCAGACTCAGTGTTGAACCTGTGGCACCAATACCACATTGTGACATCCCCATCCTCCAATCTCTAGGTTGAGCCACGCTAATCCATAATTTTTTTGTCAAATCTCTAATACCAATAATTTAATTACCAACCAACCTTCCTGAAGGATCATACCTAGACCTTTGTTCAAGCCTCTAATTACAACGGAAAATAATATGCCATGTATATGAAACAATTATGCAGTTCTATAAACATACAATATGTGCATAATTATAACAATTATATCATAACATAATTTAGAATAACACATAAAATATAGTTATATTTTAATGAAAATCACCAACTATATGTAGACCTTAGACATTCCTCCTAGCCATAGACTTTGTTGTTCATTTACTCTCAACAGTAGGTCACCACCGAGCTAGGGCTATGACTCCACCAGGGCAAATGATACCTAATCCAAACTAAGGTCCAACAACCCACAACTCATGATCATGCCAATGGCACCAACTCTAGCAACATTTCCACCTCACAACCTCTCATTCCCCACAATCTGTCTCACCTTCATAAGTGTACCCCTTCTTTGCTCAACATTCCTTCAGTTGTACCACTTCCCTTCCAAGGCTTCAACAACAGGTCATACAAGAAGTCTCATAGCTTTGTGGCACTTGGAACACAAGGCTTCTCTCAAATATTTATTTCATGCACTAGGTTGGCACACAAGGAAACCTACCCAACAATTATGTCACTCAAAGAGAATTCTCCATAGGCCTGACAACCTGCTTCTTCAAACTCAAACCACCAAGGATTTACAAGGTTATAATGCTACCAATTTACATTGGATTCTTCCTCTCACATCCTCCAGGAAAAGGTCATCAAGATTGAATGGAAGAATGGAAAAATAAATGAATGAATGAGGATTACACTAAATTCTCCCTTTAAATATGCATTTCCCTTTTTGACACTTGGCACTCAAGTAACTACCTTGTCCCCCCATTTGGTAATTCATCCCTCCTTCTTAGGAACTTAGGATAACATAACATAAAGTCTTATGAATTTAGGAATACATTATTATATTAGCTTAAGCCCCCTTGACTAAGCCCATTTTCTCAAGTCCTAGCTCCTTTTCCCTCTTTTAGAGTCCTAGCCCCCATACTCTTTCGACTGACTTGGTCTATAGAAATGATGTAATTTCTCAATATATGTAAGCATGATACACTTTACAAAGCTAGGCTCATTAGCCTTATATCACATAGGCACTTTGGCCCAAAACATAAATATACATAGGCACTCTATCCCAAAACATCCTAACTCATCAACCTATAAAATATATGTACATTTACAACTTTGGGTTCAACCTAGGGGTATTACAATTTTATTTTTCCAAGTAAATTAATTATTGATTGAGATAAATGAAGAAAAACTGTTAGATATTATGGAAATTTTAGGTGAATCCTATCTTAGTGAAGCTAACAAATTGGATGATGCAAATTATGTGCACTGGAAATTTAAATATAAACATTAGTTAAGGATACAATTTTTTGATAATTATAAATGAGTGTGAGATTGAACCCACAAAACCCACAAAAATTAAATATCGGAAATAAAAAGAAAAGAGATGAAAACCAAGGTTCTATTGAGAATGAGAATGGTTGTTAAGGATACAACCATTCATGTCCCCGAGGTGTAGAGTTTTCGGTGATGGAGTGCGTTGTTAAGGCACTCTGTAATGTTAAGTTATCGGTTTGAATCCTCTGGGGACACCATAAATCTAGCCATGTTAGGGATGGTGTGATCCAATCCAGGTGCGATCCTCAGGTGAATTTGATGGCTTAGATGCCACTGGGTTGTGGTTTCTTAGAAAATGGTTACAAATGCTTTCCCAACAAGTTACATGCACATTTCTAACAAACAAACAAAAAAGGATACAACCAACCCTCTAATAACGGATTGCAACACATCCATTGACACATGGAATGTCGTGAAAATTTTGTATCAAACTATAAAAGAAAACAAATATTTCTTCTTAAGAGTAAGTACTTATGACTAAAATGATTAAAATTGAAGTAAATAAATTATTAAATGAATATATATCTAGAGTAAAGGAATTAAGGGACATATTAGGTGATTTTAGAGAAAAGGAACCTAATAGTATCTCACTGTGATACTATTAGGTTCCTTTTCTCTAAAATCACATTGTATCTCACTGTGAACAGCATCGATAGATATATTTTTGTTCAGACTATTACAAAGGGGAAATTACAACTAGTGGGTATCACTGCAATGCTTATAGCTTGCAAATATGAAGAAATCTGGCCTCCACAGGTCAATGACTTCGTCGACATATTTCCACAAGAATACACATTAGAACAGATGGTGGTTGTGAAACATACAATATTAAATCGATTGAAATTCAATCTTATAGTTCCCACTCCATATGTGTTCCTCATCTGGTTTCTAAAGGCAACTGGTCCTGACAAAGCGATGGAAAATATGGCATTCTTCTTGGTTGAGCTGTGTTTGCTTCATTACATGATGATTAAATACAGTCCATCAATGCTTGTTGTTGCTGCTGTCTACACTGCTCAATGCACTTTGAGAAAGGATACTTGTTGGAGTAAAACATTTGCCCTTCACATAGGCTACTCTGAAGAAGACCTCAAGGAATGTGCACACTTCATGGTTAACTTCCACATGAATGCAGGAAGAAATAAGCTGAGAGTTGTTCACAGGAAGTATTCAATACCATTTTTTTGGCTGTGTTTCTTTTTTAGCCCCTGCCAACTTACCTGGTGATGAATGTTGTAGCTCAAGCAATTGATGAATATGCACAGCGTGTTACATCCCCATGCACACCGTGTCACCCATGGACATATCTACTTATTTCAGTATTAATGCGATGGAGTCCGGGCAGTTTGAGAGGATGTAACAGAAGGATCCATCACTAAAAATAGAAGAATTCAAAGCAGCATAATAGTTATCAGCGGGGAGCACAACCCTTCCCAAATACTTCCTAATCAGATCAGGATACTCCCAGACCACCTCTGAAATCAAACAAAAAATGAACCTAGCTTCCTATAGAGTCTTCTTATGAGTGGTAGCAATGGAAACACTGTCAAAAACAACATCTACAACAACATTGTCCAATCTCTTCTACTGAGTCAGGGGTATACCTAGCTTCTGAAAAGTCTTAAGCAGGTAAGGGTCCAACTCATCTAGGCTCTTCTTCTTGTCTTTCTATTTAGGTTCAATATAATATCAAAAGTCTTGGAAATTGATGCGGGGATAATTGTTATCAGACCACTTGGTTTCTGCCATTTTCAGCCACTGTCTATAAGCATTGAGTCTGAATTGCAATAGCCATTCAGGTTCCTTATTTTTAGCTCAAATTAACCTAACGGTTTCCTCATAAAGCCCTTTGGGTATGGACTAAGATTGGTTGCTTGTAAA
>ML788468.1:71983-85482 GCA_009831015.1 Picea engelmannii
AGAATCCTAATTTAACTTAAAGCATTTGGTGTTTTGTCTTTTTTTTTTCTTAAAAAGAAAACAAATTCAAATAAAATTAAAGAGAATATATTTATTAGCAAATGGATACAACTGAATTGCAAATTAAATATGAAATTGTTTAAGCATATTTGCAAATCGTCAATTTATTCATTCCTGAAAATGATTTTAGTCATCCTACTTTCTGATCCTCACGATCGCACGAAGCGCGGAGGAGAGCATACTTATTGAAAACTAACCAACCTATTCTACTCTATTCTAATTGGAAATTAGAAATCAGTTACGTGTAATCAAACTTCCAGTGTAACTATACACACAATAGTAATAAGAACATATCCTCTTTCAATTTCGTAAATGACAATCGAAAATAAACGTGCGAAATTAATTGTTGAAACTGTAAATCAAAATAAAAAGAAAAACTAAATGGATCTAACCTAGTACCTTCTTGAAACCATCATTCAATAATGATTTCATAGGAATAGTTGTTACTCCTCAGATCGTGTTGCAACTCCTCGTTATCCCCCTCAATCTCCTACTCACATAATTGTTCATCATTGAATATGCATGCTTATTCATATGTTGATTCATCATTTGTTGTTGGAGGAGTAATTAAGCCCTCGGCTACTGTCAAGATATCCTCTTTGTGAGAAGAGGAGATCTTGAATTTTGCAAGAATCTGAGTGAGTTGTTCCAAGCTTACATTCATAGTTAAACCATATCTAAAAAGGAGATTGATTTATCATCAAAGATTTAAAATTAAGAAATTAAAACTATTTGTAAAAATAAAACACTCCAAACTTGAACCCCTTGCATTACTGAGACCGTGTTGTCACTGGGTTATCTATTTGCACAAGTTAGCTCATCAAAAATAAAAACCAAATTTTCATAAATAAAACACACTTTTGCATAATAAGGAGAAACACACTTCTGCATAAAAGAAAAGGGACAACCTAACTTTGGAGCAACCCCACCAAAGTGGATGCGTGGGCTCTTCCCTCACGTCTTACCGCCTTCTCTCCGCCCTTAGGTCATCCATAAAACCAATCCAAAACCATTAAAGCAATCTAATCCAAATACTACCTATTACCGTTTACATCTCCCCGACAACGGCACCAAAATGTTGGTGCAATTATATGCATAATATATTACCAAACATAAATTATCAACCGATATTCATAATCAATAGAGTTGATGCACTATATGCATCGATAACAGATAGGTTCCTATGTTTGTTTAGTATAGATTAGATAAGAAAACCATTTAGAAACCAACACACTCTTAAAAATAACAATCGTCACTCAATTTGAAAGATGGAAAGAAAAACTCATAAACAAACAAAAGCTCTTGCTCAGGCAATGGACATGTTCATTGATGGCTCATGAAAAGAAAAGATGAACTTTGATTCTATCTCATGGAGAAAATAAACTAACAAGTAGGATGCTCCATTAAAGCTCATGTATGGTGAAATATGGAGATCCAATTGTTCCTACATTACCACACTTTGCAACATATTCGAAGAGTGAAATCAAACAAAATAACATGAAATCAAAATAACAGGTACATGAAATGAAAATATACACTAACAATTTACAATAAGCTTACCAAGATGGATCGGTGGCCCTTGCTAATCCCAACATGGAAGCTTTTAGATCAACAGATGATAACTTCTGAGAGAGACAAAATCACTGAATCCAAACTTGCATTAATCTTCAACAGGTAGGTTTACAAAAGGAGTCTCTTCATGAATCCAATCTACATCATAAAAATTCTCTTCAAGAAACATTTAAACTATCAAGAAACATTTTCACTTGTTAAAAAGATGAATATAATTAGGCTCTTGGTTGTTGATGTTAGTGGTAGCATCGGATAGGTACTTCACATTGGCATGTGTCTAGCATGTGGAAGATGTCAAGACTCTTCTAGTCTTCAGTTTACTTTAGTTAAAAATAATTAATTAAAGTAAAAGTGTTTTTATTAGTGAATTGAGTTATTTAAGGAACTTGATTAGCATGTAGAGTGTAATCTAAATCTTAAGTGGGTGTAATAAGTAATCTCAGTTGTAAATCACTTTGGAGATTAGAAATAGATTGCATCTCATGATTGTAAAATCAAGGCTAGGGTGAAGGAGGAAGAGTATTTTTTTAGGTAGTCACTTTGGTGAGAGACCAAGGTCAAGGATAACAAAGAAGGACTTTTTCTAGTGTGAGGAGTGTAGGAGAAAAGAAGGACTTTTTCTTACACCAGAGTGAGGAGACATCATAGGTTTGGTGAAGAGATTTCATCCAAGTGTTGATGTAGAGAGGGTTGGATCACAAAGAATCGTGATTCAAGATATTGGATAGGTGGAGAAGTACTTCCATCTAGAGGTATTATAGGTCAAGGAGAAGAGAGAGTAGAGGCAACCGCAGGTGGGTTTCATAGTATAGAAGCCAAACGAAAGAGGTGTGTTGTACACAATTTTTTGTACGTGTATGCGGGTCTCAATGGAGACATTTGCGTACATACATGGGTTTTATAAAGGATAGTTGCATACACCTCCAAAAGTGTGCCGGTACAGGGCAATACAACACCACATGAATTTCCAGGTTTGTCTACAGTTTATATTTCTCTTAGTGGGCAATTTTCCCTATTACGAGAGCCCTGATTTGACCTTAATAAAAAAATCTTAGAATTGGTTATCCCTCCAGCATTTTTCCAAGGGTAGTTTACCCAAAAATATTGGTGTTTTGTGTGTGGATTTTGGTTTCCTAGTTTATGCTTTTGTTGCATGTTTAGTTGATTACTGAGTTGTTCTTTTAGTAGATAAAGATATTTTATTTTGAGCTAAATGTCGGGTGTTGAGTAGAGAATAATTTCAACATGGTATCAAATCATGTTGGAATAATCAACATGGTATAAGAGCATGTTGGAATAATCAACATGACATCGCAACATGTTGGAATAATCAACATTGGTTTCTCTAGTTACAACAAATGGTGGGGACTTACACCAAATGGATGTTAAGTGAAAATTTATATATGGGAAATTAAATGAAGAAGTGTGTCTTGAACATCCTCAAGGTTTTTTAAATAAATGGTATGAGCATCTAGTTTTCAAGTTAAAGAAAGCATTGTAGGACATTAAACAAGTTCATAGAGCTTGGTATCACAAAATATATACCTTATTTCATCAAAGAGGATTCATGAGGAGAAAGGATGATCCTAACTTGTACATAAAAAAGGATGATCTTGGAAACATTATGCTAATCTCATTGTATGTATATGAAACTACTTATTGTGCACTAAAATCTAATGGCGACATGTTGGTTGGTTGATGTAATTCCGCCGGTACTCTGACAAAACGTAGTTATCGGTTTCATCAGAGTATATGTGTCAGATAATCAAATGAACATATTGTCATCGGATATCTGATACTATGTCGTCAGTTAAAACGACATCCCTAAGGACCGAAACCTCATAGAAATCAACAACTTTCCCCTACCCAACTTGGAGACCACGTTTTAATTTATAAGGGGCTGAGAGCTGAGGGATTAAGGGTTAATGCATTAGTGGTCCAAGGGTTAGGGGTTAAGGTGTTATGGTTTAATATGGGGTAATTAGGGGTCAAGGATAGGGGTACTTAATGGTTTAGGGTTTTATAAGGGGTCAAGGGATAAGGGCTTAGGGGTTAACAAGTTATTGGTTGTCCAAGGGTCAGGGATACTTAGGAGTTGGTATTATATATTGACAATCCAACTTAGATGATGAAAGTGAGAAAAAAAGACAACAAACAAATGATGAAGCTTGTGCAATTTATCAAGATGTTTATGAATATGTTAAAAACATATACGAAAAATGTTACTTTTCTTGACATGTAGAAAGAGAAACACTTTGTGAGATATATAGCCACAACCAATAGAAACAACATTTTCTTATTTCACCTTCATCATTATGTCAAATTCTTTTTTGATTTCACTTGGAGACCACAAGTGTTAAGTGGATGGAAACTTCCCCCGGCCCAACTTGGAGACAAAAGTTTAATTTATAAGGGGTTGAGAGATGAGGGATTATGGGTTAACACATTAGTGTTCCAAGGGTTATGGGTTAGGGGTTAATGGGTTAGGGTTTAAGATAGGGTAATTAGGGGTCAGGAATATGGGTACTTAATGGTTTAGGGATTTATAAGGGGTCAAGGGATAAGGGCTTAGGGGTTAACAATTTATTGGCCATCCAAGGGTCAGGGGTACTTTGGAGTTGGTATTCTATATGGAGAAAAAATCTTAGTTGGTGAGAGAGAGAAACAAAGACAATAAATCAAAGATGAAGCTTGTGAAATTTATCAAGATGTTTATGAATATGTTAAAAAAATATAGGAAAAATGTTACTTTTCTTGACATGTAGAAAGAGAGACACTTTGTGAGATATATAGTCACAACCAACAAAAATAACATATTATTATTTCTCCTTCATCATTATGTCATATTCTTTCTTATTTTCACTTGGATACCATGAGTGTTAAGTGGATGGCAACTTCCCCCATCCCAACTTGGAGACCATGGTTTAATTTATAAGGGGTTGAGAGCTGAGGGATTAGGGGTTAAAACATTAGTGATGCAAGGGTTAGGGTTTAGGGTTTAAGGGGTAATTAGGAATAAAGGATAGGGGTACTTAATGGTTTAGGGGTTTATAATGAATCAAGGGCTAAGAACTTGTTGACACTTGAATCTTTTAGGATCAAAACGACAACCTCACGAGGATGTAAACCCCACTGTGTTTTTATAGAGGTGACACTCCTCTTTAGATTTTCTTGGGATTTCTATATATTCAAAATGTGGGACTTGACAAAAGTTCATCATAGTAATTAAAAGAAACATAAATATTTCAAGAAGATAAAAACGAAAATGTTTTTTTTTTTTTTAAAGAAAATTCCTGAGAAAGGACCAGTAATCACACACTTCACACATTTAAAGAAAATAAGCAAAATTTCCTCACATCCATCATATTTAAGATAAATATTTATGATCACATAAATAAAAAAGAAGATGATCTGCATGCATACGACAACTTTAACAGAGTGGACACATGTTAAACTCAAATAAAGATAATGATAGATCAACCTCAAATACTTTTTATTCTGAAAACAGGGTTACAAAGCACAATCAAGATTGTTCCCAAAGTAGTTCTCTTAAAATTTCTAAAAAAATATATAGTTTGTTACATGTTCTTTGAAATTTTAAATGCATTTGTCTTTAAAGAATGGGATTGGGGCTCCCGTGGACCATAAAGAAAATAAATACAAGAAATAAGCTTTTAGAAGGAAGATAGTGGGCGATAAAAGAAAAACAAGACCTGGTAAGAAGAAAAAAGGAGTTATCAGTCTTCGGTTAAACCTTTCCAGTGAAAGAGGTAGAATAACTGGATGAAAGAATTGATAAATAAAAAGGAGGACGTGATCAACATAAACTTACTATGATGGTCTCTCTCATTTTACTTGCTTGCCGATGTCGTTTTATCATTTCCATCAACAGTTATAGGAACCGTCTCAACTGCTTCTTTCCCTTCATTGGTCAATTTGTTGATAGCTTTCTTGAACCATTCTTTGATGTAACGTTTCATTGGCACCACGTTGATTTCATGCCAGATTTTGATGTTGAATAGCTCACCCTCCAATTCTCTTAGATCAGGGGAAATGACATGTAATGCTTCTTCAATATCTTGATTTTTCACGGAGTAGTCCACCAGCCAATTATCTATGTTGTCCTCATTATATTCAAGTATTCCATAGAACTTTTCAACAGAAAACCCTTTAAATATCTCAACTTGCTCATCAAATTGTTTCTTTGTTAAGAACATTGAGTTGAGAATCAACTTGGGATCTTGGAATTCGTTAGTTCTTTCAGCTAAGTCTACCTCCATGAGTATTTTGAATATTTCCTCCCTCCTTGATATGGTTTGGTTGCATGTTTAAACAATGTTTTTCAAGTTTTTTATCTTTTCTTTCCAGCATGCGTTCAACTATTTAATCCGACTTGGAGAGGGAAGATCCTCTCTTCTCCTTCGATTTATCATGTTGGAAAATTTAACACCAAAGGGTACCACAACATCAAGGTAAAAGCCTTATTCATTTTTTAGGTCATCTTGAAAATACTCATGAAAGGCATGCACCCTTGAGCCAAAAGAAATCATGTTCTTTGAAATTTCCCAAGCTTTTGTGATCATTGCCATTCGTTTCTTGATATTATTCTCCACATAGCTCATGGATGATGTAAGTAAGCTTGAGGATCCTTTTAATTTAGTAGTGGGCATGGTGGGTCCAGCAATTTCCAGAGGGATAGCAAGGAGTGGAAGAGGAATTAAAGTCTCTTCCCGTTCCTTAACCCTCTCCTTTAACTTAGTATTTTTCACTTTGAGACCACCAATGGATTCATCCAATGTGTCTCTAGTTGCTCTATGGATTTCTGAAATCTCAAAATGATGCATATTTATTATGTTAACCTCTGAATGAGATTTCCATTTTTATTCTTCACATCACTCTTCTCAATAATTAATTTCTTAGATTCACTGTCAAAGACAATGCTCTGAAATAAAAATGACTCTTCTTCATCGAAGGTCTCATTCTCAATAATTTCCAATGACATATTTTGGTGGGTCGTGCCTCCTGGTTGATCAATGTTAGGAAACATTTTCTCGATGTCAAACTCAAGCTCCATATCTTCGAGGGAGAAGATGTTGATGTCACTTTTGACAGGATGTTCTTCCTCCCCTTGTACAATATTCTTCCTCTTCTTCCTTAGAGGAAGTTTATGTGAGATTTAATTTTTTCCAAGAGGGGGGGTTATTTTCTCCTTCTCCTCCTGAACCATTGTTGATCACTTTTCTATATGGGTGGGCCACTGGAACACTTCTCTGAGATTTTTTAGTCGGAGGAGTAACAGTTGGGGACTGGGCACTCTTCTCGCTGGAACCCTTTCCTTTATGTTTGTTAAATTTATTGGTATTGAGTATCATCTCCAAGTCACCAGCATTGTGAGTAGGAGAAACCAAGTTATTATCTTCTTATTCCCCTAGAATGGTATGGATAAATGAATTGCTAAATCCCACTGCTAACATATGTTCCACAAAAATTCTGTTAGGGTCAAACCCTTTTATCCTTTCAACATACTTGAGATTAATATTGTGGAAGTGGTTTGAAAATTCATCAATTTTGTTCATATTTCTGAATACAAAGTCCCCAACTTTCCAAGGCAAGGGTATGAATTTATTTTTTCATTTCTCATGAAAAAAGTGCAACCATAAATTATTTTTCCTTACAAATTCTGTAATAAAAAGTCTATCGGATATATGACATGGAAGAAAGGAGGGATTTTCCTTAGCACCGAAAATCCTGATAACATTCTAATTTTCCATTTGCTCCAACGCCCCCTTTTTATCCAGGAATTTACTTTCCTGGGTGGATATTTTGGGGGTACATTTTCCAAACAACAATCGTTTAAAAACCAAGACAAAGTCATTGAAAACTTTATAAAAATGAAAGGAAGCTTTGTGCCTCCACAACGCTTGGTACCAAAAGGTCACTGGGTCAAATTCACAATTCACCTTCTTGCAAATAGACAATTTATGAAATTGACAACAACGTGCTAACGAAAATATCAAATAAGAGGCCATAAAGAAATTCTTATATTTTTTGTATTGTGACAATTGGGAATATATTTCAATGGAAATCAGTTTTCCCCAATCGAAAATGGCTTTCTCCTTGACAGTAAAATATAGGATATAAAGAATCATACGTGAAATAGTGGCAGTATTTTCTTGGCCTGTCACTCTAGTGAATAACCAAGCAATTTCCCAAAAGGGGTTTTTGAACAAGTTGACTACAACTGGTAATATCTTCAGGGATGGTCATGGGATTCTCTAAGAACTTGGGAAAGAGGTCCAGGCCATTGTCGTGTTTTTTCAGGAAATCCCTGCAATCCTCCCCTTTGAAAGTAAGTGTTGGATTGGGGAGCTTAAACATTTTACGGAACACTTGAAGTGAAAGAGAGACAGGAGAATGGTCTTGAAGTTGAATAATCCGCTGACTTGGTATATATTTCTCAGCGCACCAGGAAACCAGTTCCTTGCACTCAAAAACCTCAGGAACACAGCCTACATGAGCAATTTAGAATGTCTAGATCACTTCCTTTTGAGTAGACGGGGATGAATAGTAAGAATACACTCTAGACCACTGAAAGTTCTGGTCCTAATGTCCAAAAATGTTCAAAGTGTCTCCACATAACTGTTGTCGAGTTGTTGTTGCTAGATGTTGACGAGAGCATTCTTTTAATCTAGATAATATTTTAAATGAGCACTTGAGAGTGATAATATAATCTTCTTCAAATCATGATTTAATGTGGTTTAATCAGAAATCTCCTCGATCCCTTCACTTATTAATGATGATATTTATGGAACCTGCGTGATGATTTATTAGCATTAAACCATATTAAATGTATATTTGGAAAGATCGAAGGTGGTGGGGACGAACGAGAGAAATTAGGATTTGGGATATTTGTGAACCTGCCAACCCACTGGTGCAAAAGGTCAAAAATTGACTAAGTGTCATAACATGGTCGGTCAGACTCAATATAGGAGAGATGAGATACTTAGGAGCTCCGAGAGTCCAATGGTCAAAATATAGATCACAGATATCTTGGGTGAAAAATGTATATCATAGGACATGGGATATGAAATCTTGAACCCGTGAACCTATGAACCCGTGACTGCATAAATGGCTAAGTATAGGATAATGTGGTGGTCGGTCGGACTCATGATATGGGAGTATGGATGGAGATGAGGATCTGCAATTCCTCCAACCCACGAACCTGTCATTTTCGGAAAAGTGACTAAGTATAGTAACTATAAGGGGAGAATAGAAGGGATAAAAGTAAAAGGGGAATTCAGGTAAGTATAGAAGAGGGAAAAGAAATGGAAAAAATAAATTGTGAAAATAGAAAAGGAGAGGGAAATTTCGGAAGAGGGAATTGATCTCAACAACTAGATACAACTGTGGGCTGATAACCCCCTGTGGGTTGTCAAGAATCCAAAATCTTTATGACTAGGTTCTTTCATCCATTCGGCTATGGATTCAAAGGTAAGAATATACAAACTGAAAAAATAAATTTATGTACAAGGAAAATCAGAATTTTTTTTAGGAGAAGAAACCTTTCAAATGTTGCATGTTGATAGGCAACTTTAGTCTTTTACCCTTCATGTCTTGGAGCATATAGGAATTGAAACCCTGGATCTTTTTGATGATGTATGGTCTGATCCAGAGCACTTCGAACTTTGTATGCATCGATGATTTCACCTTGGCCTTTTTCCAAAGTAACACTAACTCTCCTTTCTTGAAATTCTTTACAGTTGTGCTATGATCAAAATATCTTTTGACACTCAGTTATCTTTGAGGGGTTCGATTCAGGTATTTTCTTCGTTCTTCTTCCAATTTTAATAATTGGTTAATCCTCCTTTGGATTGGTTAACTCTCTTTTGTATCTTCAATATTAACTAGAGATTTCAATGCATTGAGCTCTAGGTTAATTGACATTTTCTCTTATTTCCCATAAACCAATGTATAAGGGGACATCCTAGTGTTTTCCTTTGGAGTCGTTCTGCTTGCCCACAACGCATCAGTCAGCTTCAGATTAAAATTCCTTTGGTTCTTGTCAATGGTTTTCTTTATTATCTGAACACGTTTTTTATTTGTGGACAATAGTTCGATGATTAAACAATGATAATTCCATATTTTCCGCAAAACTTTGTAAACTTCGACTCGATGAAAATAGAACCATTATCTATGATAAATATATCTGGGACACCAAATCTTGATAGAATATTATCTTTGAGGAACTTAATTAGCTCTTCAGAATCATCCTTATTTAATGCCACTGCTTCTGGCCATTTCATGAAATAATCTGAAAGATTCCATCAATTCGTTAACTCTTTTGAAGTATAAATTAAGTCTTTCCTTTTTTATTTTATACCTTTGGGTAACTTGATTGATCACCAACTCTGATTCACCAGTTTAGATGTTCTACTTTCATTTCTTGTGCAAGGATCATCCCTTGAATCAAGGCTTCATAGTCTGCCTTGTTATTGGTTCATGAAAACTCCAGTCTAATAGCATGTGGATGCATAATCTTACTTGGACTCATAAGAACAATTCCAACTCCATTCCCAGAGCTTGAACAAACTCCATCAAATGACATCCTCCAATAGCCTTCGAATAGACATTCTTGATTTTCCATGTCTTTCACTTTCTACAACATTTCACTATGTTCCATTTCCATGATGGCATAGTTTCCAATCTCGGCATATATATAATCTTCCATTAATTCATTATCCTTCTTCTTGAAAGAGAGGGGTTTTTTGGGTTCACGAGGGACTTTAATCATTGCTCCTTCCTTTCCTGACAACATCATACAACTTCCATCATCCATTATATATCCCTCGATCATAGATTCCCAATATCTTCCCAACACAACTCCATATGCTAGAGAAAGGTATACCACAATAATATTGAAAACTGTAATGATATGGGGGGCTATCGTAATCCAAGCATACAATTCTTTGATTTCTCCATAAGATGGCACTTTTCTAGAATCAATTGCATATATATTTTCACCAGTTTCATAATACTTGGTGAAACTCATGCCCAATGCATCCATGACTTCCAGTGGCATGATATTATTTGTCGCACCAGTGTCAACTAAACAATTATGTAGTGCAACATCACGATTTTCAATAGAAATGTAAAAGGGAGGAATTTTACCTCTCATCTTGGCATTTGACTGGGTCGGTCTTTGTTTTGGACTGGTAACAACAACTTCTACTCTTTCAAATGGATCGTCCAACAATTTCAAAATGTTCTCTCTTTGTTGGGGAATATTCACCACTTTTTCTATATGATAATTCCATATTTTCCGCAAAAATTTGTAAACTTCAACCTAATGAAAATCAAACCATTATCTGTGATAAATTTACCTGGGACACCAAATCACAACATAATATTATCTTTGAGGAACTTAATTAGCTCTTCAGAATCATCCTTATTTAATGCCACTGCTTCTAGCCATTTCATGAAATAATATGTAGCTGTGAGAATGTACATATGTCCCTTGCTAGACTTAGGATTAATTGGCCCAACAACATCAATTCCCCATTGGGAGAATGTTTGTTCTACAATTATGGGTTGTAAAGGCATCGTGGATCTCTTCATTTTTCCTAAAAATTGTTGGCATGATACACACTTCCTTATTGTGGCATATGAGTCTTTGAAAATTGATGGCCAATAGAATCCATCTCTTATTATCTTCTGGGTGGTGGCGGTAGGTGCAAAGTTTCCACCACATATTCCTTCATGAAATTCTCTCATTAGTTCTTGGGATTGATTTTCATCAACACATATCAATAGTATTCCACCATAATTCCTCCTGAACAATATATTGACAATAAACACATAGTGATTTTCCTTCATCTTCAATGTTCTTTTCTCCTTGGGGTTCACAGTGATAGGAAATTGCCTTTATCTCAAGTAGAATACAATGTCTCTTTACCATTCTGAATCATCCAATGGTTCTCCTATTGAAATTGAAATCATTCCATCCATAGAATCACCGTTCGCGATGAGCTTGCATAAACCTTGTCCTTTGATATCCTTTAAAGGTTTAATCTCAATATCGTATTTTTTTACCTTTGCCAGCCAATTATTCCATTTTCCTTCTCTCAATTGTCGATTCAGAATCATCTTCGTTGGCGATGAGGGAACATAGGCGATAACATGGGAGTTCAATATGTATGTCTAAAAATTTGCTACCGCTTTTACAAGAGTCAAGGCTTGCTTTTCCAGTTCTGAATACCTCAACTCATAGTAATGCAAGGTTTTTCTCATGAAACTTATTGGGATTTATTCGCCTTTGGTATTCTTCCGAGTAAGAACAGATGCAACAACTATCTCTATAGAAAATGAATAGATGATGAAATCTCTTTGAAAATATGGACTAATGAGGACTAGAGCTATGGTGATTTCTCCTTTGATATTATTGAAAGCCTCTTGAGTATTCGATGTCCAGTTGAACCTATGCTCCTTTTCTAGCAAAAAATTGATCGGTTTTACGATACTTGCATAGTCAGGAATAAACCTTCGCACAAAATTGATCTTGTTGAAAAATGATTGGACTCCCTTCTTGGATGTTAGGGGGTTGAGATTATTTATTTCTTTAACTCTTTCTGGATCTATGTAAATCCCTTCCTTGCACACAATGTGTCCCAATAGTTTGCCTTGAGTTACAATGAACAAACATTTCTTTGGATTTAGAGAGACACCATATAATCTACATCTTTCAAAAAAAAATCTCAAATGATGGATATGATCACCCCTTGTTTTTTAATTCACTGTCAAGTCATCTTGATAGTCTTCCATAAATTTTCCTATCAAACCGCTAAATGCATGAACCATGGCTCTCTGGAATGTGGCTCCAACATTCTTCAAACCAAAGGGAATTCTAGCATATGCATATGTATCACAAGGTGTGATAAATGTCGTATTTTACCTATATTCCTCAGCCACCAAGACTTAGTTATATCCATAAAAAATCCAACATGGACATACAGGTTGATCCAATAACTTGTTGGAGAAGGAACTCCATATTAGGTAAAGGAAAGTTATCCTTTATTCTTTCTTTGTTAATATCTCTGAAGTTAACACACATCTGGATTTCCTCGGTCTTTTTTCTTACAATCATGGGATTTGAAATCCAGTCGAAGTGTCTAATGGGATAAATTATTCCTTCCTTCTTCAATTTCTCCAATTCAATCTTTACCAAAGGTTTCAGTTTGGGATTCATCATCCTCATCTTTTTCTTTCCAAGATTTCCTTCTAACCTCAAAGGAATGATATGTTGGAATATAGTTTTATCGTAAGATTTCAAATCATCATAGGTATGTTGGCAGCCAATTCATTTTTTTAATTACACTAAAAAAGATGCCTACACCCCTTGTCTCATTAACGACAAATCATCGTCGCATTGTGCTTCTAGACATTTGTTTCATTTTTGTGACAATTACAATTTGGTTTCGATTCAGTTTTCACAGCTGGAAGTGTGAAAACACCTCTTTCATTGTTTGGACTGTCGTCGTCTTTTATTGATTTTTCCAAAAGACACTTGACCATTGGTTTATCACATGACTGCAAAAGATTTTTTCGAACTTATGTCCTTTGGTCTGCTCTTACCTTGATTGCGCATTTAGATCTGTTTGATTACCAAACCATTGAGCATGAAGATTTACTGATCCTATAAAGGTTATGATTGATTTTGGTCTTATATGATTTGATCCTTATTTGCTATGAACTCTTGACTCATTGATTATATGAGATTTTTGGTTGCAATGTTCTAAAACTTTGAAATATAAACATTTGAATATGCAACAAATGCATTTGTAAATTTATAAGGTTAATTTGAGAATAAAAAC
>ML788468.1:99668-115339 GCA_009831015.1 Picea engelmannii
ATAGATTGGATTGTTATATAAGTTTTCTGCATAATAGGTTTCCCTTATTGCAGAGATTTATCATCATAAAATTGTTATGATTTTCTTTTATGTCTTGTTTGTCCTGTAAAAATACTTCAAGGAGCAGCATAGCTGATCGTTTATGAGAATCTTAAAGACTAAAGGGTGTGAATTTCTTCCTCCAACCAGCTTAAGAAGTCATCCTACACAGGGTAGACTTGGAGCGTTTCCAGGTCAAATAGTTAGATGTTTACTGTTTATGTTAAGTAGTTTAATATAAATGATAGTTTAGTTAGATTTATATTATATTGTTTAATCTCAGTAATATATATTAGATTGTTTAATTTCAATAGTTTGTATTTCCTTTTCATAAAATACAAAAATAAAAAAAGAGATCCATGGCTGTCTTAGGGCAGAATACATCTGATTTTTGCAGGTTTTAATCAAATCTGTGGGTTGTTCATAGCGTACATTTGTAAATAGGAAATATTATAGCTGATAATTAGATAGTTGATTTGAGTTATTATAATCATAATTAGTATCTTGTATATATAATAGTTAGCAGTATATAGTTAGATCAGTGTAGTTAGTTTAGTTTATTTTATTAGTTTCTAGTTTCCTTTATTTTAGTTAGTTTCTTGTATTTAATTATAGTTTAGTTTGTTTTATTTAGTTTAGTAAGATTTCTTAGCTCAGATCATTTCTCTCTGGTTTTCATAGAAGACCTTAGAGCGGCCAACGGAGCCGTTAAACTCGTCAGGGTGGTCCATTCCAAACGGCTTGGGTTATTTAGACAACCCCGGACCGGTTCCACTCTCCCAGTTGATGGACGGTCAGTTTCGCCCGTCAACAAGGTCCAAGAAAACACATCAATGTATTCTTTGAACAATGCAACATATTGATCAACTTCCTCAATGGTGCAATCAACTCCCAAGTTGACATATTTCGGGGAATTGCTAGTTCCAATATTGACTTTTCTTATCTCTTGGACTTTTCAAATTGAAATTCTTCAAGGAGATTCTTAGCATGATCATCTTACATAAAAATATATTCCTATTGTATACAATATTTGGGGACAATAGACGATTGATCGTCTTCTTCATCATCATCGTTCAACAAAAACAATTCCAGCTGTTCATTGTTGGGAACTTTAATTGTCTAAATAAATAGATAATTAAGGTGTTCAATATGAATTGTCAAACCCAATGAAGTTTTGTTATTTCAAGATAATTGGGCACAGTCTATGCTATATTATGAAAGAAAACACTAATCAATTGCAGTAAGGTAAATTAACACTAAAAGAAATAGAGTTGAAAAGTTGAACACTAACACAAGTTGCTGACACAGCTGGAGTTCTAATCTATTGTTGCAGAATTGAAATAACACTTGCATAATTGAAATCTAACTTCTAGGAGTCGAATTTAATGAGTGTATAAGAATCTTGGATTATCGAATCTATTCTAATTTTCTATATTAATCTTGCAGAAGGAATTTCTTTGCTAATTGCCGAAAGAAAGTCTACTTAATTGCAGAAAGGAATTCACACTTCTATTTACTTTTTCTTGAAGACAGAGATTTAATCTAATGCAGAAAGTGAATTAACTTTCAAAGCAATTCTCCAACAGTATACAACAATTGACTCTAACTCTCATGAGACACACTGATGCGCATTTAACAGAAAGGGATTGAATTGTAACAACAAATGTATTCTAGAAATGCTAAACAGATAAATCATCCAAATCAAAGCAGTTAATCTAAAACTCAAAACAGAGGGGATTTTGTGAGGAAAGTGGGCCCTTTCCTTCTCACTAAATCCACTCGAAAAGACTACAGTAGGTTGGAGAAACTCAAATCACTTTATTTATTAAATCGCCAAAATGTTCAGATACAAAATGCTTCACTTTACTCTATGTTCCACAACTAATCTTCACTACCGAATGATTACAAAATCTTTGTTATTTAAAGACAAAGACATTCATTTGAAATGGACCCAGAACAACCTTGAGAAATGGATATTCTCAAGCTATTCGTATGATATAAAAGATCTGTCATCTTCACAAAATACGGAAATGATCTTGATCACCAACGTGAGCCAAAACATGTAACATCCTTGAGGATCTGTCTTCAAATCGTGCAACAACCTTGAGGATCTGTCTTCAAGATATAGATTTGAATGATATACCAGCTTCCAAGATCAATGGTAGTTTGTTGCAGCAGGTGTAACATCTCCCAAGAAAGGTGCAGAATTGTTGTAGTCATGTAACAACATGCAGAACGGGCACACAGTTGTAACAGTTGGTGTAACATCAGCGATCTTTCTTCAAGACTTGGTTGTTTTTCATTAATCTACACATTTTGATCATTAGTTGAGCATTCGTGTGTAAAATATGAGAAACTCTACCAATCAAACATGTTAAGTAATTAAGAATGCAAAAACAATATCAATGATTCATACCTTGGGAAAAAATTCCTAGTAACATTATATTAGGAATTTTAGCATAGAAATGATAAGGTTGAATGAGAAAAAGGTATAGTGAAAAAGGGACATTTATGGGTCCTAACATCCCCCCCAACTGAAGACATTGCATGTCCTCATGCAATCCACATTCAAGCCTTACTCTGAATCTGAGTCATGGAAGTGACTCCTCCAGTGCAAATTGCTAAAACAAAACTGTCATGAGATTCTTCATCTACAAGTTTGAATCCACTGCTCCTTACCATCTCCAAACAATAGATTTTGAGACCTTTGACCCTATGTATACTCTGAATGAGGCATCCAAAAGCTGGGAAAATGAAACCTGAGTCCCATCCACTGATGCTTACATGTTCTCATACATGTAATACTTATTCCTTCTTGACTAAGAAGTTGGCCAGTTCTTCATCATGACCAGTAGCTGGTACTTTCACTATTTTATACCCTACCTGAAAATAAATATTACCACATTCATAACACATGAGCTCTCTATTTTGATTCATAACAGTTGTTGTCAGTTCTAAATCATCTGGGTTTCTTTGTCGAGTAACTTGAAATTCCTTCTTTAGGGAAGCCAACTCTTCTTTGAGGCTTTCATTTTCCTTCATTAGTTCAGTAATCTTAGAATTTTCTGTATCCTTTATCTTCTTCTGAATTTGAGCAAACAACTGAGCAAGTGGCACATCCTCACTATTTTGTGTAATTATTTCTTGTGTGGTAGATACACTCATGATAACTGGTTCTTGTGTAACAACTAATTCTATCATGACTAGTTCTTGTGGAACAATCGCTTCCTGGGCATATGGTTCTTATGTGACAATTAATTTTGGCATGACTGGTTCTTGTGGGACAGTCTTTCCCTGGGTAACTGGTTCTTGTGTAACAACTAAGTTTTGGGAAGAGGTTGGTTCTTGTGTCATATTCATGTTGTCGGAAGGGACTGGCTCTTGTGTAACAGTCATTGTTTTAACAACAAAGGATAATGGATGAAGAATGGGTATTGCATGTTCCATATTCTTCCATCCAACTGCTACTTTAGTAGACCTTGTTGACCTAGTTCTCCTCCTAGGTAATGTAGAGACAAAACAAGGGGTTTTTCTTTTCTTTGTTGTTGGAGAAGGAGGGTGTTCTTTAACAACCAGAAAAAGAGGAAAAACTGGAATGATGGTGTCTTTTATAATCTATACTTCTTCACTCGATGAGTGATGCACAAAATCATCAAGCGGAGTTGATGATTCTGTTGAAATTTGTTTACATTCAGCTTGAATTGACAAAATGGTTTCTTGAAGTTCCTTGCACAAGGTAAAATCTGGTATACGTATATCCATAGGATCGGTTTGTGGCTTACTCATGTTTGTATTATTGATGTCAAAATTGGGCAGGGTCTGAGCATCAACAAAATCAGGACACTCTATCGCAACAATAGGGGTGTTTTGAGGTATGTCTGGTTCAACAAAAGATGAAGTCAATGCACTAGCTATTACAATGGGGGTTGTAACTGTTGTTGCAGTAGACCTCATTGACCTATTTCTCTTCCTAGGTAATGCAAATACAGAAGAAAGGGTTTTCCTTTTCTTATCTTTAGGAGTAGGAGGGAGTTCTTCAACAACAATTGTTGCAGTCGAGGGCTGAGGCTCATGATTGGGTCTAGGAATTGGGTTTTCAACTGTTGGCTCAATCACAACTACAAGCATAGGGTTTAACTGTTCTGGTTCAACTCTGTCGATGCTTTTCTGAGTGGTGTTAGAGTTGCTTCTGGTTTTTCGTTTTCTTCCTTGAGTCGACTTATGGGAAGTTACAGTGGGGAATTTAACTACTGGTGCAGCCGAGGGCTAAGGCTCATGACTTGGTCCAAGAATTGGGTTTAGTTGTTCTGGTTCGTTCATAACAATAGGCATAGGATTTGGATTTTCTTCCACTTCAGGTAATGTGACATTAGGAATTCCCATTCCTTTACGAATCAAAAACCCTATTAGTCTATTAATGGAAAGACAATTCTTGGGATTCTTTAATTTCTTGACAAAGTGAGCCATATTATGCAAGGAATGAAGAAGGAAATAAGGGATGTTTAGTAGTTTCTGATGTCTTAAATGTAAAAGTAGGATAAAATTAGAAAAATAAACTACTTGACATCTTCCTTCGCATGTAATGTACCTTTTTACAAATTATGATACTTCACCCCATGGCTTTGGTAAGGAACTTACATCTGCACCTCGACCCTTGGTCTGAACTTGCTCATCATCCATGAGAAAACCCTTATGTGCTTCGGGAAGGTGTGATTTTCTAATAAACCACCTTGTTCCTGTGGTCGACAACCCTGTCACAACAACCACGGTTTCCTCTGTCACTGGAATACTCACCCCATGCACCATTGAATACCCTTCTGTGAGATTCTGACTGAACTCCAATACCTATGCTTTATTAAACCCTTGCAGCTTCTCAAAATAATAAATCCATCCAGCCTGTAGGAATTTTTCATAAACATCTGGGTATAGCAGTAATGCATCCATATTTTCCGATTCATACCTCACAGTTGAGCCTCCCATAAAGTCATTTTTAGAATCTAAACAGGAACAAAGGAGGAGATACTAACACCTAAACCAGAGACACAACAAGTTTGAATGAGGATTGCATAAAGAACATGGTGTCTCAGCGAAAATTAGCGTGGTTGAAAGGTGGCAGAGGTGCATATAAAATGTGATTTTGACAGCTTAGATTTTCTTTCCCCCCCAACTAATCTGATTGGCTCATAGTGAAAAAAATTTAGGACAGTCGGCAGGTAAGCATTTAAATCTTGCTTCCATATCTACATCACTTTGACACATAGGATTAGTAACTTACCTCATAACTTACCGCACAAACCGATCTGTTGGAGTAACCGCACTATCCAACTGCCATCTGATCCGCATGGAATAGATGTAATGATGAGAGATGGCTCTAGAACGTGAAAAATGATGATATGAGAAGTGGAGCATAGGTGGAGTCCTTTCTTTGGTTGACCAGCTGGAAATTTGTGGATGTGGAGTCAAGTAATGATTAAGGGGCCTTTTCTGACAGAGAGAGCATGAAGTAATTTGAAAACTGGCAGAAATATTTACAAAAACAACGGAAATGACAAAACAATAGTGTTTCAGTATGGAAAAGTGGCAGAAATGCAAAAGAAAATGGGTGAAGCGGCATGTAAAATAGAGAAAAGAAATAACATCGGTAGGTGTATCAACATGTATTTATTAAATACATGCTATTACACTCTTTTCTGACAAATTGGCATGTATTAAATAAGCATAAATTTTTTGAAGAAAAAATAGAAAAATTTAAATTCGCAAAGTTTATTTATATACAAGGTTTTATTGAAAAGAAAAAAATTGTAATGTTTAGAAGGGAAAGGAGAAAGCTCCTTTCCCTTTAGAAATTTATAACATGTATCAGCTGCACATCTAGATGTAAATTCTGTCTTGGAAAGTGGACGTTGATATAGAAGCAAGCGATGACCATTTGCAAGTAACTGTGTATTGGATCCATCAATAGTGATCAACCTGACTATCTCATTGGGAAAAATAGTGTCTACCTCGTAAGGTCCTAGCCATCATGTACGCAACTTACCATGAATTTATTTAAAGCATGAATCATACAACATAGCCCAATCTCCCTTTTTGAATAACTTATTCTTGATCACTCGGTCATGCCACTTGGTTCTTTGTTATTGAATCACTGTGGTTTGATGAATAGCGTCCAAACAGTTTTCATCCAGCTCATTTAGTTGCTGCAGTCTGGAGTTTTGTGCCATAGTCAAGTCTAGATTGAATGTTGATGCAGTTCTTAGGGTCTTGATCTCAATCTCAATGGAAAAAACAGGGCTCTTCCCATATACCATTTCATAAGGAGAAAAACTAGTTGTGTTCCTCCAAGTGGTTCAATAAGCCCATAGATATTCATGCAATCTGTCAGACCAATCCCTACGATGTTCCCTCACTGTCTTAGTAAGAATAGATTCTATGAATTTGTTTGTACTTTCCACCTACCCATTACCTTGGGAATGGTATGGAGAAGTTGTTCTATGCAAAACATGATATTTACTAAGTAGGGCTTCAAACTTATGTGATGTGAAAGGTGGATCCCCATCAGTTACCAACTCTCTGGGAACTCCAAACCTAACAAATATATCTTAAAAAAAAAATGCTAAGACAACTTCTTCAGAGGCTCTGATGAGTGCTTTTGCCTCTACCCACTTGGTCTTGTAATCTGTGTAGACCAATATATAGACTTTCTGATTAGAAGGTAGGTTAATGGGCCCTACAAAATCCATGGCCCATCTCTCAAAAGGATCTAAAACCACTTGAGGCTAGAGATACATTTCATCCCTATGATTTGGCTGACCCATTCGCTGGCAACTGTCACAGGCTTGGACATACTTCCTTGCATCTTGAAATATTGTGGGCCAAAAATAGCCCATCCTCTCTGTTTTCTTGATCTAGGCCTATATAGAAAAGGCATCCCCCTATTCAACTATAACGAGCACTCTTCTGAATAATATTCCTTCTTTATCAGGGAGATAGATGTGGAGGTACCTTCCCTGCAACCAAATAATTAGCAATGTCTACATACCAAGTTGAGCGAGAAGATACTGCAAAAAAGTGTTCATCTAGAAAGGAATCATCTGCAGGTGAATTATCATCATTTATATTCAATCTTGAGAGAAAATCAACAACCACATTTTCTTTTCTTGGTCTATCTACTATAGTGATGTCAAATTCTTGTAGTAATAACAACCATCTTGTTACTCGGTCATTAGTAATAGGTTTATTCATTAAATATTTAATTGTTGAATGATCAGTATGAATACAAGTGGAATAACCAGTGAGATAATGCCTAAATTTATTGATAGAATAAACTACTCCCAAGAATTCTTTTTCTGTGACTGTATAGTTTAACTCAGTAGGAGCCATGTTCTTGCTGATATAGTAGATAACATATGGATATTTTTCCTCTTGTTTCCCTAGCACTGCACCAATGGCAGTGTCTAAGTCATCTAATAAATGTGAAATGGTAGGGTCCAATTCGGCCCTCTCAAAATAGGATCTGTGGACAATTTCTATTTCAGATATACAAAATACAATTCGCAATTGTCAGTCCAACTAAAGTCAACATCTTTTGTCAATAGAAAAAAATAAGGGAGAGGCAAGTTTGGATTTTTTTTTAATGAATCTCCTGTAATATCTAGCATGCATGAAAAATATTCTTAACTCTTTCGGAGTTGATGGAGTTGGAATATCCAAAATTATCTGGATTTTGGTTGGGTCTACCTGAATTCCTGCATAATAAATGAAGTGTCCCAGCACCACACCTTCTCTCATCATCATATGAAACTTTTCAGTACTTAGAGAAAGATGAGACTGTATGCATCTTTTGAGTACTTTTTCCAGATTAGCTAAAGCTTCATCGAAATTAGTACCATAAGGTGTAAATTCATCCATGAATATTTCTATACAGGCATTCACCATATCAGACAAAATACCAATTACAGTTCTCTGTAAAGTGGCTAGTGCATTACACAAGCGAAATGGGAGAACCTTGTAATAAAATGTACCCCAAGGGCTAGTAAAGGTGGTCTTATCTTGGTCCTGTGGAGAAATGGTTATCTAGTTATAGCCACTAAATCCATCTACGAAAGAGAAAAACGTTTTCCCTGATAGGTTGTCTAGAACCTGATCAATAAATGGTAGAGGGAAATGATCCTTCCGCGTGGCCTTATTCAGGGCTCTATAGTCCACACACACTCTCGATTTACCATTATTTTTAGGCACAATAACCAGGGGTGAAACCCACTCGCTGTCTGATATAGGGTAGATGAATCCTGCATTAAGAAGTTTATGGAGTTCTTCTTTAACAATCTCTTTAATATTAGGGTTCATTCTCCTTTGGGGTTGGAAAATGGGTCGGCATTCTTCCTTAATGTATATATGGTGGGTGCATAGTTCAGAGGAAATTCCTTTCATATCCATGTAATCTCAGGCAAATGCCTCTTTATATTCAATCAATAACTTCATCAAACGTCCAGTTTCAGCAGAAGATAAATCAGTATTGATGTTCAGGGTTTTTCCAGGTTTGATTTCTATGGCGATGCTCTTAGACTTGACTTTAGGAAATAATTCAGTTGTTTCAGTGTCTGTTGTTACAGGTGAATTAACTTGATTTACAATAGTTTTAGAGAACATCTCTACGCTGACTCCTTCCTGGGCAGTAGGGTCAAATATTCTACTCAATCAGTGATACGTGTTTGGTGTAACAGTAGAGGGGTCACTGATAAAGATATTGATTAGCTCATCCTTTGTCTCATATTTGAAACTCAAGGATTTTCCTATGGTTAGCGCAGGCACAGCTCTTTCATCCTCAATGTCCATCCATAAATAATTTTTGGGTTCCACACTGGGTGTAGCATGAGGATAAAGGGTAAGTTTCTTGGTATCATAACCATCAAATATGGTGATTGAACCAGATCTACAACCAATGAAAGCATCAGTTGTAGCTAACCATGGTCTTCCTAGAATTAGAGGGTGGTCCCCCAAATGGGTTTTAGGTTGCAATACGACAAAATCAACAGGATACTCCCATGAATCAACTGAAATAACTAGATCATCAATTACTCCTTCTGGTTTGATAGTAGAATGATCAACTAATTCTAAAGAAATAGGAGTAGGTTGGACTTGCGTTCTGAGTTACAACAATTGTGTCGTCTCTATTGGCATAATGTTAATTGTTGCCCCTAAATCAACTAACACATGGGGAATAAATTTCTGTCCAATTTTGACAGTGATTGTAGGGTTTCCTGGGTCGCCATATTTAATAGGTGGGGTTTTGCCTAACATCAGTTCAGACAATTCTCCCACTACGTGTACTGTGAGGGGGTCCCTAGGTTTCCTTCCAGGATTTTTGATACAGAGGTCTCTCACAGTCTTCGCATAAATAGGGACATCCCTAATCGCTTGCAATAGTGGAATGTTAACATGCAAATTTTGTAATTCTCCTAAGATATTGAAGGATGACAATTCCATAGTTTTGGTAATTTCCAATATTTCAGGGAATGGGGGTCTGCTAATTCTATGATAGGTTCGTGAATTTCCTCTATATCAGCAGATGGTTTTCCCCCCGATTCCTTGTCTGATTTTGAAGATGGATCATCTTCAATTATTGGCTTGACTATTCTCCTTGATCTTAATTTTATCTCATCCCAAGGCATAGGGGTAATAGACAGAGTTGGCACATTGTGTATATCAATATTTTGAATGGCCTTATTATTTGTATTTGGGTTAGGTTGCACATGCATCTGAGGTCGCAAGGGAGGATTGTTCTATGGGGCATTGGGAGGTAATTGCAGCTGTTGTTGCTGGTATTGGGGTTGGAACTGTTGTTGATATGGGTTCTGTTGGTGAGGGTTTTGATAAGTAAGCTGTTGTTGAGGGCCTCTCTAATATGGGTTCCATTTCCCATGATGATTATGTTGTTGGGGAATAGGTACCCATGTATTGGGATCCTGATAAGGAGGTGGCATCTAATTTGGAGGGGGCGCATTCATCTAGCCATAGTGAGGCTGATTGTTCACATTATTCCAATAATTAAGTGATGCAGGAGAGAATTGAGGGTTTATACCTTGACCTCGTGGTTGCCATTGTCTCCTCTATGTTATTAGATAGGTAGCATCTGCTTCCTCATTAGTTTCCTTCATTGATTCTTTTACACCTGGTAGGGAGGGACATTTGTCAGTGGCATGATCTAATTCACAAATAATACATACCTGGACACTGTTCAGTGGGCACTCCCTTGGTGGATGTTTGTCTCTACATTTCAGATAGAAAATGGACAATGCCCGATCTGATTCTTCTTGTTTCTGTTTGATCTATAGAGTATCAATTTTTGAAGCAAAATATTTAATCATTTATGTTTTTAAATATTCTAACAGATTACCTATTTCTACTCTTGTTGCCCCTCCATTGGCTGATTTCTATACCCTTGAAAAAGTGGCATCCCTGGTAGCTGACTTATTCCTTGTAGATCCTTGAGATGATATCCTACAAATATTTACAATGTATTCATAGGATTCCTTATATATATCTCCCTTGCCAAGCATATTCAACATATCTAAACAATCATCTCTAACTCCTTTTAGAAAAATAGTTTTCAGAATGTCCTTACTCACATCCGGATGTCCATACCTTTGTAGATTATACTGGAGCCAGTCCACAAAATCTTCAAGGGTCTCATCCTCCTTCTGAGACATCTTGAATAGTTCCTCTCTGCGTTCCCTCGTTTGGTAGTAGTCTTGGTACTTGTTCAGGAAAATCTGCCTCATTTGTCCCCATGTTGAAATATTCTCTCCTCCAAGGCTCATGAACCATCTTAACGCGTTATCCTTCAATGTAGCTGGAAACAATTTAAGCTTTTGCACAGTGGTAGTGTAGTCATAGCTTCTACAGAGAATATCAAATTCAAACAAAAACTCATCTGGATCCTCAGTAGATAATCCATGGAAATTTGGCAGGGCTGAGAGAGGTATGTTTTTCATTGGAGCCATCCCCCGCGTGGGAATATAAGTAATAGGAAAAACCAGGGTAGAGATAGTATTTTCATCATTTAACTGATCTTCATTATTCACTAGATCCTCATGGTGGAGCTCTTCTTCATTATCTCCTTGATTTTCCATGGCTGATCTTTCTCTCCACTCAATACGGAATGCGTCCCAGTCCTCTTTAGTGACTATCTGTCCATTGATCTGATAAACAATTTCTTCTGGATTTTCCCTGTTCCGAGCTACACTTTCTTGATCTTTAATATTCTCCAGTGTTGCGTGCAAATTTTTTGGTGACAAATCTTCATCTTCAACCCCTGAGGAAAAATATGTTTCAAAATGAGGTAGTTTTGATGTCTGAGGAATATGTCTTCTTGGCGGATTTGAAGGGAAAAAGATAGACCCCGAAGAATAATCTTCTCTGGCTATAATATCATCAACAAAGGTTGGCCTTCCCAGTGAAGGATTCCTTCCACCATGTCCTTTGGAACCTGTAGGGTTAGTATTTTTGGGGATACATCCTCTTGTTCCTCTATTCATGCAAACTACTCATTCCTAAGAAAATAAAATTAATGTGCTTACAAGAATATATAATTATCTTCCTCGACAATGACGCCAAAATGTTGGGCACTT
Source organism: Picea engelmannii (assembly GCA_009831015.1). Classification (NCBI taxonomy): domain Eukaryota; kingdom Viridiplantae; phylum Streptophyta; class Pinopsida; order Pinales; family Pinaceae; genus Picea; species Picea engelmannii. The sequence goes on from ML788468.1 coordinate 111,338, forward strand.
TAATTGTCTAAATAAATAGATAATTAAGGTGTTCAATATGAATTATCAAACCCAGGGAAGTTTTGTTATTGCAAGATAATTGTGCACAGTCTATGCTAGATTATGAAAGCAAACACTAATAAATTGCAGTAAGGTAAATTAACACTAAAAGAAACAGAGTTGAAAAGATGAACACTAACACAAGTTGATAACACAGCTGGAGTTCTAATCTATTGTTGCAGAATTGAAATCACACTTGCATAATTGAAATCTAAGTTCTAGGAGTAGAATTTGATGAGTGTATAAGAATATTGGATTATCTAATCTATTCTAATTTTCTATATTAATGTTGCAGAAGGAATTTCTGTGCTAATTAAAAAAATAAAGTCTACTTAATTACATAAACGAATTCACACTTCTATTTACTTTTGATTAAAGACAGAGATTTAATCTAATGCAGAAAAAGAATTAACTTTCAAAGAAATTCTCCATCAGTATACAACAATTGACTCTAACTCTCATGAGACACATTGATTCACATTTAACAGAAAGAGACTGAACTGTAACAACAAATGTATTCTAGAAATGATAAACAAATAAATCATCCAAATCAAAGCAGTTAATCTAAAACTAAAAACAGAGGGGAGTCTGTGAGGAAGGTGGGCCCTTTCCTTCTCACTGAATCCACTCGAAAAGACTACAGTAGGTTGGAGAAACGTAAATCACTTTCTTTATTAAATCCCCAAAATGTTCAAATACAAAATGCTTCACTTTACTCTATGTTCCACAGCTAATATTCACTATTAAATGATTACAAAAGCTCTGTTATTTAAAGACGGAGACATTCAGTTGAAACAGACTCAAAACAACCTTGAGAATCAAATATTCTCAAGCTGTTCATATGATATAAAAGATTTGTCATCTTCACAAAATCTGGAAATGATCTTGATCACCAGCATGAGCCAAAACATGTAACAGACTTGAGGATCTGTCTTCAAATCATGTAACAGCCTTGAGGATCTGTCTTCAATATATGGATCTGAATGATATACCAGCTTCCAGGATCAGTGGGAGTCTGTTGCAGCAGGTGTAGTAGCTTCCAAGAAAGGTGCACAATTGTTGTAGTAATGTAACAACATGTAGAATAGGCGCACAACTATAACAAATGGTGTAACAACAACGATCTTTCTTCAATACTTGGTTGTTTTTCATTAATCTACACATTTTGATCATTAGTTGAGCATTCATGGGTAAAATATGAGAAACGCTGCCAATCAAACATTTTAAGTAATTAAGAATACAAAAACATGATCATTGATTCATACCTTGGGGAAAAAGCCTTAGTAACGTTATATTAGGAATTTTAGCATAGAAATGATAAGGTTGAATGAGCAAAAGGTATAGTGAAAAAGGGACTTTTCTGGGTCCTAATATCCCCCCCAACTAAAGACATTGCATGTATTCATGCAATCCACATTCAATCCTTACTCTGAATCTCAGTGAGGGAAGTGACTCCTCCAATGCAAATTACTAAGACAAAATTGTCATGAGATTCTTCATCTACAATTATGAATCCACTGCTCCTTACCATCTCCAAACAACAAATTTTGAGACCTTTGACCTTGTGTATACTCTAAATGAGGCATCCAAAAACTGGGAAAATGAAACTTGAGTCCCATCCACTGATGCCTACATGTTCTCATACATGTAATACTTATTCATCATGACTAGTGACTGGTGCTTTCACTATTTTATACCCTGCCTGAAAATAAATATTACCACATTCATAGCACATGTGCTCTCTATTTTGATTCATAACAGCCGTTGTCAGTGCGAATATATCCAAAGTTAAGAAACCTGCAATTCCTTCTTTGGGGAAGCCAACTCTGCTTTGAGGATTTCATTTTCCTTCATTAGTTTAGTAATCCTAGAATTTTTTGTATCCTTTATCTTCTTCTCAATTTGAGAAAACAACTAAGCAAGTGGCACATCCTCACTATTTTGTGTAATTGGTTCTTGTGTGGCAGATACACTCATGATAACTATTTCTCATGTAACAACTAATTTTGGCATGATTGGTTCTTGTGGAACAGTCGCTTCCTAGGCAGCTAGTTCTTATGCGACAATTAGTTTCGGCATGATTGGTTCTTATGGGACAATATTTCCCTAGGCAGTTGGTTCTTGAGTAACAACTAAGTTCTGGGAAGATGTTGTTTCTTGTGTCACATTCATGTTGTTGGAAGGGACTGGTTCTTGTGTAACAATCATTGTTTTAACAACGGAGGATAATGGACGAAGAATGGTTATTTCCTATTCCATATTCTTCCATCCAACTGCTGCTTCAGTAGACCTTGCTGACCTAGTTCGCCTCCTAGGTAATGTAGAGACAAAATAAGGGTTTTTATTTTCTTTGTTGTTGGAGAAGGAGGGCGTTATTCAACAACCAAACACGGGGGAAACATTAGAATGATGGGGTCTTGTATAATCTGTACTTCGTCACTTGATGAGTGATGCAAAAAATCATCAAGTGGAGTCGATGATTCTGCTGCAATTTGTTTACATTCGTCCTGAATTGACAAAATGGTTTCTTGAAGTTCCTTGCACAAGGTAAAACCTAGTATACGTATCTCCATAGGATCATTTTGTGGCTCACTCATTTTTGTATTATTGATGTCAAAATCGAGTAGGGTCTGAGCATCAGCAAAATCAGGACACTATGTCGCAGCAACAGGGGTGTTTTGAGGTGCATCTGGTTCAACATGAGATGAAGTCAACGTACTGGCTGTTACAACAGGGACTGTAACTATTGTTGCAATAGACCTCACCTAGTTCTCTTCCTAGGTAATGTAAAGACAGAAGTAGGGGTTTTCCTTTTCTTATCTTTAGGAGTAGGAGGGAGTTCTTCAACAACAACTGTTGCAGCCGAGGGTTGATGCTTATGACTGGGTCCAAGAATTGGGTTTTCAACTGTTGGCTCAATCACAACTGCAGGCATAGGGTTTAGTTGTTCTGGTTCAACCCTGTCGATGCTTTTCTAAGCGGTGTTAGAGTTGCTTTTGGTTTTGTGTTTTCTTCTCTGAGTCGACTTATGAGTAGTTACAGTGGGGGATTTAACTATTGGTGCAGTCGAGGGCTGAGGCTCATGACTTGGTCCAAGAATTGGGTTTAGCTGTTCTGGTTCATTCATAACAATAGGCACAGGATTTGGCTATTCTTCCACTTCAAGTAATGGGACATTAGGAATTCCCATTCCTTTATGAATCAACAACCATATCATTCTGTGATTGGAAAGACAATTCTTGGGATTCTTTGATTTCTTGACAAAGTGAGCCATATTATGAAAGGAATGAAGACGGAAATAAGGGATGTCTATTAGCTTTTGTTGTCTTAAATGTGACAGTAGGATAAAATCAAAAAAATAAACTACTTGATATCTTCCTTCGCATGTAATGTACCTTTTACAAATTCTGATACTTTCCCCCATGGTTTTGGTAAGGAACTTACATATGCACCTCATCCCTTGGTATGAACTTTCTCACCGTCCACAAGAAAACCCTTCTGTGCTTCGGGAAGATGTGATTTTCTAATAAACCACCTTGTTCCTGTGGTTCGAAACCTTGTCACAGCAGCCATGATTTCCTCTGTCACTGGAATCCTCACCCCATGCACCATCGAATACCCTTCCATGAGATTCTGTATGAACTCCAATACCTTTGCTTCATTAAACCCCTACAGCTTCTCAAAATAATAAATCCATATAGCTTGAAGGAATGTTTCATAAACATATGGTTATAGCAGTAATGCATCTAGATTTTTAGGTTCATACCTCACAACTGACCCTCCCATGACGTCGTTTTTAGAATCTAAACAGGAACAAAGGAGGAGAGACTAGCACGTAAACCAGAGACACAACAAGTTTGAACGAGGATTTCATAAAGAACACGTTGTATCATCGAAAGTTAGCGTGGTCAAAAGGTGGAAGAGGTGCATATAAAATGCAATTTTGACGACTTAGATTTTCTT
>ML788468.1:115351-132042 GCA_009831015.1 Picea engelmannii
CCCCCCCCCCCCCCCCCCAACTAATTTAATTATCTCATAGTGCAACGAAATTAGGACATGCGGCAGGTAAGAATTTAAATCTTGCTTCCATATCTACATCACTATGACACGTAGGATTAGTAACATACCTCATAACTTACTACATGAACCAATCTGTCAGAGTAACCACACTATCTAACCGCCATTTGATCCGCGTGGAATAGATGTAATGATGAGAAATGCCTCTAGAACGTGAGAAATGATGATATGACAAGTGGAGCATAGGTGGAGTCCTTTCTTTGGTTGACCAGATGGAAATCTATGGATGTGGAGTCAAGTAATGATGAAGCGGCCTTTTTTGACAGAGAGAGCATGAAGTAATTTGGAAAATGGCAGAAATCTTTACAAAAACAATGAAAATGACAAAACAACAGTGTTTCAGTATGGAAAAGTAGCAAAAATGTGAAAGAAAATGGGTGCAACTGCATGTAAAATAGCGAAAATAAATAACAACGGTAGGTGTATCAACGTGTATTTTGGCCGGAATGGTGGACTTAGGTGTAGCAGCATGTAAATTGGACATTTTTTTGGAAAAGAGTGTAACAACATGTAAGACAAAATAGTCGGGAAAATGGTGTAACAACATGTAAATCGATCAATTTGTCGGAAAAGAGTGTAACAACATGTAAGACAAAATAGTCAGGACAATGGTGTAACAACATGTAAAGTGACCATTTTGTCATAAAGAGGTGTAACGACATGTTACCTGACCGAACACAGAATCACTTAGTTTTTAGGAAGTTTTTCAACTTCCAGAAAATAATCCTTCGACTCCTTCTGCTGTAATCTACCTTTTTGTTGGAGAAACTCAAATCACTTTCTTTATTAAATCGCCAAAATGTTCAGATACAAAATGATTCACTTTACTCTCTATTGCACATCTAATATTTGCTAGCAAATGATTACAAAAGATCTGTTATTTAAAGACAAAGACATTCAGTTGAAACGGACTCATAACAGCCTTGAGAATCAGAGATTCTCAAGCTGTTCATATGATATAAAAGATCTGTCATCTTCAAAAAATATTGAAATGATCTTGATCACCAGCGTGAGCCAAGACGTGTAACATCCTTGAAGATCTTTCTTCAAGATATAGATTTGAATGATATACCAGCTTCCAGGATCGGTGGGAGTCTGTTACAACAGGTGTAACAACTTCCAAGAAAGGTGCACAATTGTTGTAGTCGTGTAACAACATGCAGAACGTGCACATAGTTGTAACAACTGGTGTAACAACATCGATCTTTCTTCAAGGCTTGGATGTTTTTCATTAATCTACACATTTTGATCATTAGTCGAGAATTCATGGGTAAATATGAGAAATGCTACCAATCAAACATGTTAAGTAATTAATAATACAAAAACAAGATCAATGATTCATACCTTTGGAAAAAGGTCTTAGTAACGTTATATTAGGCATTTTAGCATAGAAATGATAAGGTTGAATGAGAAAAAGGTATAGTGAAAAAGGGACATTTCTGGGTCCTAACATTCATCTTTCTCAAATACTAGAAAATATTCAATGTTATCGGGCACAAACAGTCATAAATATCTTTCTACTTGGAAAGACGTTTTTCTTTGGATATTGTCTAGGTTTGAGAATGAGGCCGCCAAGGCTTATGAATATGCCTTGCGATTCTTGTCCCTTGGAATGAAAGAAATGTTGAAGGAACTGAAAGATTCCATCAATTCGTTAACTCTTTTGAAGTATAACTTAAGTCCTTCCTTTCTGACTTTATACCTCTGGGTAACCTGATTGATCACCAACTCTGAGTCGCCAATTACAATTAGATGTTCTATTTTCATTTCTTGTGCAAGGATCATCCCTTGAATCAAGGATTCATAGTCTGCCTCATTATTAGTTCATGAAAAATCCAGTCTAATAGCATGTGGATGCATAATCTTACTTGGACTCATAAGAACAATTCCAACTCCATTCCCAGAGCTTAAACATACTCCATCGAATGACATCCTCCAATAGCCTTCGAATATAAATTCTTGATTCTCCATGTCTTTCAATTTATATATAATTTCACTATGTTCCATGTCCATGATAACATAGTTTCCAATCTCGACATCTATATAATATTCCATTAATTCATTATCCTTCTTCTTGAAAGAGAAGAGTTTTCTAGGTTCACAGGGGACTTTAATCATTGCTCCTTCCTTGCCTGGCAACATCATACAACTTCCATCATTCATTATATATCCCACGATCATAGATTTCCAATATTTTCCCATCACAACTCCATATGCTGGAGAAAGTTCTACCACAATAATATTGAAAACTGTAATGATATGGAGGGTTGTCGTAATCCAAGCATAAAATGCCTTGATTTCTCCATAAGATGGCACTTTTCTAGAATCAATTGCATATATACTTCACAAATTTCATAATACTTGGTGAAAATCATGCCCAATGCCTCCATCACCGCAAGTGGCATGATATTATTTGTCGCACCAATGTCAACTAAACAATTATGTAGTGCAACATCATGATTTTCAATAGAAATGTAAAATGGAGGAATTTTACCTCTCAGCTTGGCAGTTCACTGGGTCAGGATTTGTTTTGGAATGGTAACAACAACTTCTACTCTTTCAAATGGATCGTCCAACAATTTCAAAATGTTCTCTCTTTGTTGGGGAATCTTCACCACTTTCGTAAAAGGGCGGGGTTATCCTTAATTTACTCAAATCCTCTACGACATTATATGTCATTTGAGTGGAGTTTGACGTCATGTGTTGCCTTTTACTTCCAACGCTATCTGTCACTTTCTGATTTTCTCTTTTCTCATTTGTTTTTTCTTTTTCTTTTTCTTTTTGTTTTTCTTTATCAAAAGCGCCTTTATTTTTTGGTTTATTTACAAATCCTCTTGTCTGGGCGACGTTTTCTTGCAATTTGGGATCGTTGTCTCCCTATTCAAATATATACATGGACGTCTCGCATCCGTACATTTGCACAGTTTTAAAGCTTTCATCAGGTGAGTAATAATTCTCTTTCTCAATTAATTGCTCGCCGTACACATCATCCAGAATAGCCGCATTAGGAGTAGGTTATCTCAGAACCCTTGGTCTTTGCGGATTATCCATGTTCTCAAACCTCACCCTGTTTTATTGGGGACATTTCCTTTTTTCTATGGGATTGGAATTCTTGGATTTGCCACGTAATTATCTCCCCTTCTTAGTCTGATTATCTCGTTCTGCATTTTCTTGATAGTTCTATTCATCTATGCAATTTCAATTCTTTGCTTAGTTTCTTGTGCTTCCATAGGGTCAACCTTTACATCAAGTATGGTTCCCTTGAAAAATCCTCCTACCATTTTTTGGTTTTGAGCCGGTCGAGGCTTGAATTATTCTTTCTTTCTTGAATTGGAAGCTCCTTGATTATCAATATTTAATTCTTCGAGATGCCTTTGTACTCTTCCCAATATAATGTCAGGGTCGACACCTGTTTCAATCATAATTTCTTCCATCTTAGTGGCTTTAGTCATTGACTCCTCTAAGGTATCCATTTGGGATGTTCTAATAGCATATTTCATACTTGGGGGCATTGCACTCTTATAACAACTGAGAATGACTGGGTCATTTGGTCTTTTATCTTCTGGAATCCTACTCAAGGTTTTATTGAACCTGGGATTAAAATATCGTATTCTTCCATTCTTCCGCAAACCAATCTGGGTGAAATCGGTGAGAACGGTATGATAAGAAATTGGAGGGGAGAACATAGTAAGCAACATAACTTCAAGGTCATTAAATGAGTGAATTGATCTACTGGGCAATTTTGTATGCCATTCATACGCTCTTCCTGATAAGGTTTGCAAAAACAACCTTACCATGACATTGTCATACTCAACACGGTGAAAATCACAAACATCAAGAAATAAGTGCAGATGCCTCTTTACATCAATTTCTCCATCTCTGGAAAATTCCTTTAGGGTTCCCCTAGGGAGAACAAGGAGATCATGTTGCTCACCTATAATATTTAGAGGGGAATCTCTTACCCTCCTTCGATTTCAAATCTTGGGTTTCTTGATTTGTTGCAGCATCTCTTCCACCTCCTTGTCTCTCCTCATGATGCTCATCTTGGGGTTGTTTGTTTGTTTCTTCCATGTTCAGAGAGATTCCAGGGACAAGATTTTCACTTCTAAGAATAAAGAGTTTCTTTCTTTTGTTTCTGGTAATGGGTCCCTTGTATTCATCCAACTTCAATCCTGACCTTGTTCTTTTGATACTCTAGCTAGACTTTGATTTATTCAGTCTTGTCACTCTTCTCTCCTCTGTCTTCAGAGGATTTATCTTTCTTCTTCTTGGACTAAGATCTGTCAGGAACTTTCTAACTCTTGTCAGGTCTCGACTTTTTTTATTACCAGATTGTATAACTGATGTAAGATGCTTCGTTGATTTTTCAATCCAATTTCTAAGCGAGGATGATTATCTTGGGGAAAATTCATATATTTTTAAGAAATGATAGACCAGGTTCCAAATTTCAGTTCATATCCCCAGTATGGTCGCCAAAAATGTTGACTCTTGAATCCGTTAGGACTGAAACGAAAAACTCACGAGCATGTAAATCCCCCTGCATTTTTTTAGAGGTGGTACTCTTTAGATTTTCTTGGGATTTATATATATTAAAAATTTGGGACTTGACATAAGTCCATCATAATAATTCAAAGAAACATAAATATTGCGAGAATATAAAAAAGTATTTTTTGTTTTCTTTTCTTTTTAAAGAAAATTCCTGAGAAAGGACCATAAGCAAAATTTCCTCACATCCATCATAGTTTAAGATAAAGATTTATGATCCAATAAAATAAAAAAGAAGATGATCTGCATGCATAAGAGAACTTTAACAGAGTGGACACATGGGCATCTCAAATAAAGATAATGATAGATCAACCTCAAATACTTTATATTTTGGAAACAAGGTTACAAAGCATAGTCGAGATTGTTCCCAAAGTAGTTCTCTTGAAATTTCTAAAAAAATATATAGTCTGTTACATATTCTTTGAAATTTTAAATGCTTTTGTATTTAAATACTGGGATTGGGGATCCCGTGGACCATAAAGAAAAGAAATACAATAAATAATCTTTTATAAGGAATATAGTGGACGGTAGAAGAATAACAAGACCTGGTAAGAAGAAAAAAGGAGTTATCAATCTTCGGTTAAACCTTTCTAGTGAAAGAGGTGGAATAACTGGATGAAGGAATTGATAAATAAAAAGAAGTATGTGATCAACATAAAATTACTATGATGGTCTCTCTCATTTTACTTTCTTGTTGATGTCATTTTATCATTTTCATCAATGGTTATAGGAACCATCTCAACTGCTTCTTTCCCTTCATTGGCCAGTTTATCGATAGATTTATTGAACCATTCTTCGATGTAACGTTTCATTAGTGCCACGTTGATTTCATGATGAATTTTGATGTTGAACAACTCACCCTCCAAGTCTCTCAGATCAATGGAAATGCCATGTAATTCTTCTTCAATATCTTGATTTTTCATAGAGTAGTCCACTAGCCAATTGTCTATGTCGTCCTCATTATATTCAAGTATGTCATAGAACTTTTCAACGGACAACCCTTTAAATATCTCAACTTGCTCATCAAATTTTTTCTTTGTTAGGCATAATGAGTTGAGGATCAACATGGGATCTTGGACTTCGTTAGTGATTTCGGCTAAGTCTACCTCCATGAGTCTTTTGAATAGTTCCTCCCTCCTTGATATGGCTTGGCTAAAATGTTTGAAAAATGTTATTCAAGTTTTTTATCTTTTCTTTCCAACATGTGTTCAACTGTTTAATCCTACTTGGAGAGGGAAGATCCTTCTCTCTTCTCCTTAGCTCTGTCATGTTAGAAAATTTAACACCAAAGGGTACCACATCATCAAGGTAAAAACCTTCTTCGTTTTTTAGGTCAGATTGCAAATACTCATGAAAGGCATGCGCCCTCGACCCAAAAGAAATCATGTTATTTGAAATTTCCCAAGATTTTGTGATCAATGCCATTATTTTCTTGATATTATTCTCCACATAGCTCCTGGTTGATGGAAGTAAGCTTGAGGATACTTTTAATTTAGCAGTGGGCATGGTGGGTCCAACAATTTCCAAATGGATGGAAAGGAGTGGAAGAGGCATTAAATTCTCTTCCAGTTCCTTAATCATCTCCTTTAACTTTGTATTTTCCGCTTCGAGACCACCAATGGAGCCATCCAATTCATCGTCGATTTCTCTATGGATTATGGAAATATGGGAAGGCTTCATATTTCTTAGGTTAACCTCTTAATGATATTTCCATTTTTTATTCTTCACATCACTCTTCTCAATAATTAATTTCTTATATTCATTGTCAAAGACAACACTCTGAAATACAAATGACTCTTCTTCATCGAAGGTCTCATTCTCAATAATTTCCAATGACGAATTTTGGTGGGTTGTGCCTCCTAGTTGATGAATGTTAGTGTTATAACCCTATAATTTATAGGATCAACTGGTGATTGAAATGTTATCTCTTTAAGTGTTTTTGTTTATCAAATGATTTTCCATTCTGCAAATAATTTGAGAAAAAGAAAAGAAAAGAAAAGAAAAAGAATAAAAGAGGGCATAAAAGAAATTCAATAGAGCCCCATGCAATAACAATGAATTGCTCCATCCCTTTCAAGCATGGACACGTTCTTTTAAATTGATGTTGATAGGAGTAGTGAATAAGCCTATCTAAACTTTTTAATCTTAGCCAGGCGATTAGGTTAGCTAGTGAATAAATTTGACCAAACTTCCAAATCTTGGTCAGATAACCCCAGGACAGAGTAATTTCTTAGTCCAATAGTTTAATATGGGCTAATTGTCATAGGTAATTAGGTTAGAGCATAAGGTAGTTTGTTTTATCTCAATAAAACAAGCATGATGATCAATGTTGAACCATATCTTTGAGGTTTAAAAGGTTTGATGTCTATCCCCTTGGTGATAAAAACATGGAAAAGCTTGGGAAAAACCACGATATGCACTTATCCTAAGTTTTTCGGAGCACATATGCCTTCGCACTCACAGTTAAGCACAACGCATAGATGAACAGCTGGAGAGCGGGCACCTAGATCTATGGTTGACAAATATTTCTGGACCCCCCCAACCGTTCTACCTTTAACGGTGGGGGGGGGNAAGGCGCGTATATGAACGGATCAGATGTTAGCGCCTAGATCCACGACCAAGATTGGATTCCGGACCCCCCCGACCATTCTGCCTTTAATGGTGAGGGGGGGGGGTCCGGAATGAAGTCTAAACATCGTGCATAGATCTACAGTTGAGAAGAAATCACGCAAATCAATGGCTCATGATGTTTTTCGGACCCCCCCGACTGATCTATCTTTAACGGAAGGGGGGGGGGGGGTCCGGAATGGATTGTTTTCTGGAAGGCCCCTTATCTCTATGTGGCAGGAATCCATTGGTTCTGAATCCCACCGCCTCCCGCGGTCTGACATACCTTATCACCCCATGACATCATTATCCACGTTTTTCCCCTAGAGGTCATGTCTCATTACTCTGTCAATCCATTCCCCTTGTTCACCCTTTACAAGTCCTCTCACCATGGTTACGCCCCAATCAACTCCCACCACATCACCCAGTCGTATTCTTCAGTCATTGTCACCTACCATCTCATGCTCTAAACGACCCATTGGCCATTTATTATTGGCTAACCTATATGTTAACCTGTTGACCTGTCTCCCGCGCCCAACGGGTATCCGTTTTCTCAAAAACTACCTTCACCCTTCATTCCCTCATCATTCACCCTGTCACCGCACCAGAGAATTTTTTCCCATTTTCCTCTCTGTTACAGTCAATCGCCCAATGCCACCATCATCCCTACTAAACTTTTTGTTTTACTTGAAGGTATTGTTATAGTGATGGCGCCAAAATCAAAGAAAGCAGAGGTTGAGGAGAATCCTTTCCTCCCACCTACTGTCGACCTTGACAGGATCCATCTGGCCGACAAAGACCATTTAATCGTAGACACCAGATGCGAGTTCGACTTCACAGATTTACAGTCATGGCTCAAAGAGGTTTTCCTTGACCAGAGTGATGAAATTGGGCTCTAGGAGTCAAACCTTCCCCTATATATTTTCTCCAGGTTCACCATTTCCCCGAATTCGCCCTCAAATGCCAAGCTCATTACCTTCCTGACCAAGAGAGGACTGATGCTACAGCTGGAGGAAAAGGTCCAAACCATGGACGCAGGAGTGCAAATATTTTTTATCAAGATCGAAGCTCTGCAAAAGAAAGGCCTTCCTTGTTTGAGAGTTATAAATGACAAGTTAATGACGCTTGCCGATTACAAAAAGAAACTAGCCACTGTAGCTAAGGATAGCTCAAAATTCTCAGGAATACAAGGCAATATCATGGGCAAGGCATTCTTAGATGCTTTACAGTTAGACATCAGCATACAACATAAGATCCGATACATCTTCATCATCAAGACAACTTTCGCCAAGTACAAAAAGATGGATGAAGTATACCGAGGATTACTCAAATTCAGTGTTCCTAGTAACCTTCGATGGGAAGAGTTATGTTGTGTGATCGAGTAGTAGATGAGGTGTCCAAGCCTAGTCAGCTATCCAACCAGATGAGGTCATGGAGAGGTCTCACCAACGGTTCACCCCAGAAATCAGCATGAAGTTTCAACACGTCATTAAGCAGTTTCCTAAAATTTTGTATCTTGTTAAGTTAGTTAGCTAAATTTAGATTTTCCATGTCCTGATCTTTAATGATAGGGTCGTATGTAATTTTTATTATAAATACTTCAAACTTTGAAGTACTGAGGGTTGATCTTTACGCCCTGCAAGCTGCAAGACTGTAATTTTTATCAAGAGATCTTCCAGTAATACAAAGAGACGTTTTCCATAGGATTCTCGTGTGTTATTCATTGGTGATGTTTTCTTTTCTATGTTGAATGTTCTTCTTGCTCAGTTGTCATATTGTTTTCTAATCTAATCTTTTAAAAGTAACGCACGTTGCAGGATTTATCTTTGTATACCCTGTTTCAGACTTTGAAAGATTTTAATGTTTATCTTTTGATATTACAGTGAAGAAATTCTTAAATGCTTCTTTACTTTAATTGATATTCTCATCTTTTTTGCTTTTCATCACTTTATTGCTAAAGGAATCCAATGAATGCATTATCTTGCCCCATGAAAAGAATTTTTTTGTTTGTTTCTGGTTTAGATTTCTATCTTTACAATACAGACCCCATAGCTCATTGGATGCATAAATCCCTTTTCAGCCAACCTAACAAAAAACAACAAACCTTTTCAATCTTATTTCATTATATATAACTAGCCTAATATCTTAAAGATAGAACATAGATAAATCATACAAAGAGATCCCTCTCTGAAACTGGTAGGGCTAGATTCCAGTTTTGAAGTGGTTGGATAAAGTTACCTCTTGTAGATTTCTTCTTTCCTGACAACCTCTAGAAATTTACAGAGCGTTAACATAGTGGCGACCATACTGGGGAACTGAACAAACTTTCAACCCCACGTTTTCTTTTTCCCTAGAAGAAGACTTTGTTTCTGAGAAAATTGTAAATCTGAGAAAGAAATAATGTTTAGAGGTTGTTAAAAGCTTGTGCATATTAATTTCGGACTCATAAAACTAAAAATATATAAAAATTAAAAAATAAATTTGTCTCCTAAAAGAACTTATACTCGATCCCACCCAGACCCAGAACCTGCAATAGCGACTGATAATCCATAAAAGTTACTCAGAAAGAAGACCATCGTAGAAGTTTTAGGAAGTCATAGTACCCTTCAAAGGTCCCCTTCTCTTCCAGAGGAACTTGTTACCCTTCAAGATCTTAACTTTGACACCATTTTTGAACAAAGCTTGTTTAGAACAAAATCTGACAGCTTTGTGACTGAAATCATTTTAGATCCAAAAACCTTGCAACCCCAGACCCCTATAATACTGTCTCCCACTACAAATACTCAAACCACTCACTCTGTGCTAGCAAGCCCCTCCTCCTCCTCATCTTCTATCACTGCCCCAACTATCATCCATGTTGATGTCCCGCCTCCTCCACCTATCATGGAAGCCAGATATGCTCCCTTGGTGTTGGCCGCACCTCTACATGCTATGCCCCAGGATTATCAAACGAGACTTCCACAGTTCGATGGTACAAGACCCTTGAATGAACAACAACACTTTGATCAAATGAATGACTATTTTGACCTGTAGGAAGTAGATGAAGTTGACGTTCAAATGAGATTGTTTGGAAAAGTTTGACTGGTGACGTTAAGAAATGGTACAAAGGTTTACGTGATGCCTCAGTGCTTGACCTTACATCGTTTCAAAGAATTTTTCTAGACAAATGGGAGGTAAAGAAAAATCCTCTCCAAATCTTTTCAGAATACGAAAACATTAGAAGGAATCAAGGTGAGACAGTACAAGATTACTGCATCCATTTCAACAATCTATACAATGCAATTCCAACCAATATTAAATCTCCACAAGGTCTAGCACTGATAAAATTCCCTGACGGTTTCAACGCTAATATGTCATATCAATTAAGAGAAAGAAATTCCACCACCCTAGAGGACATGCATAAAAGCATGATAAGTGTGGAGGCCAACCTGTTGGCCAAAAGGGCACGACAGAGAACTGAAAGGAGAGTCACGATTAAAGAAGAACCTTCCGCATCCTCTTCTGACGCCAAATTGGATTCCTTAGCTAGAGAAATGGAAATGATGATGGAGAGACTTACTGTATTTGAAAGAAATCTTCCTAGAGAAACTCAACCTGCTCCACAAATTAGGAATCCTAACTTCAGAAGAAATCCTCCTCAAATCAGGCAGAGAGATCCCAGGGATCAAAGAGAACAGAGGGGCCCTGATCAACAGATCAGAACATCTCTACAAGAAAATTATGCTGATGAAGGAGAAGAAGTAATCGAAGAATTGGAGGACACACACATAAAACTCATGGGCATTCATGATAACGAAGCTATTTTCCTCACTCAGGAAGAGAAAGAACTTTTCCTTCTTTCTGAAACGCAGGTGAGCGAAGAAGCTGAAGAGACTGAACAACAGGCATTTGAAAATGCCATTATGAAGGTACACAGGTAGTACAATTTGCGAAGTAAGAAGATGGATGAGAATTCCCCCAAAAAGGTAACCGAAATGAAGAAAGTGATCGAAACCAAGAAATCCCCTGAGCCTTCTACCAAAAGGATCCCTGAGAAAGGTAACACTGAAGCTCCAGCAAAAAGAAACCTTACCATTTTACAAAGATCAACACAGACTGAGGTTTCATCAACCAACCCACCAAATACTTCTACCCAGAAGACTATGGTGGACAAATCAGAATTGTTGAGCCAAAGTAGAGCACCTACTCCTTTCAGCCTCGAAGGGGAATTAGCCAAAGTGAAAATTCCCATTCCCCTTGTCGAGTTGATGAGTAAGGACACTTACCAATCACAGGTGATTAAAGTGTTGAGAATTGTTCCTGATATGGGCACAAAGGCCTTAAATGTTGGATCAACGAATCATTCAGACACTGTAAATCTTACCGACGATCAACCTGAACTTCTATTTGGCCCTGAAGTTGATGGTCAGACTGACAATGGTGCTGTCGCTCCTTTTTAAATCAGCCTTAATATACACAACTTGATTTTTCATAATGATATGTTAGATTCAGGTGCTTCCGATAACCTGATGCCTAAAGCAGTGATGGAAAAAATAGGACTCAAGGTCACCAGACCTTACAAAGACTTACACTCTTTTGACTCCAACAAAGTCAGATGTATCGGATTGATCAAGGACTTATGTATCACTCTAGTTCAGATTCTGGCAAAAAGCATGGCTATGGATGTTGTGGTCGCAGACATTCCCCCAAAATATGGTATGTTGTTGTCCAAGTCTTGGGGAGCCAAGTTGAAAGGTACTTTGTAGTTGGATATGTCATATGCCACCATCCTAGTATTCGGGAAATAGAGAAGACTGTACAGAGAGACGCTGATGAAATATATGGTCAGTAGCTAAGAAAAGCCACATAACTATCCTCTGTACTCTACACATTCTAACCTGGATTCATTTATCCTATATAACGATGATGATATGGGAGAGAAAATCACTCAACTGGAAGAAGATACGCTTGATCTGAAAGAAGGCCAAGAAATCGCTGAGGCAGAAAGAAAGAAAAACGTGATAAGTGAAGAACTGCCAACAGATTTCTGGAGCATGGACTTCGATGGAGCTGTAAGAAAAGAAGGAGTTGGAGTAGGAGTTTGGTTGCACAATCACAAATCTAGGTATTCAAAAAACCATTCTTACAAACTGAATTTTCAATGCACTAACAACATAGCCGAGTACGAAGCTTTGATGCTCGGTCTGAAACTACTAAAGAAGGTTGGTGCCAAACAAATCATGGTAAGAGGGGACTCCGAACTAATTATCAAACAAAGTAAAGGTGAGTCTGCAACAAAACATCCCTGTCTCAGAGCTTATAGGAATGTTGTTTTGGATGCCCTTAAATGTTTCACTGAAGTTGATTTACAGGTGATGCCCAGGGGATAGAATATTTTAGCAAATGGGTTAACTACGTCAGCAACTACATGCAAGATACCTTTTTGTTCCACTCATCCATACACGGTGGAGGTGAAGTGAAAACCGACTATCCCAGACAACATCAGATGTTGGCAGGTATTTAGGAACGATGACCAAATTGAACATTTTCTACAATGTAAAAATGATTTCGAGTGTACAAACATAGACTTAGAAAACGAGGATGAAAAAGTAAATAAATCTGATTTTGGAAATGATAGTGTAAATAAGATAGATTCAGGAGAGTTAGGAGAAGATGAGATAGAATCTGATATTTTTCACTTAAAAAGTAATGTTTTACCTAGGGGTTTATTTCCTTTAGAAGACCTTTTTTATTTTAATGATGTAGCTAAAAAACCAAAAATTGAAGCTAGTGGTAAAGAGGTTGAAGATGTTAACATAGGGACAAAAGAGAATCCTAGGATAGTAAAACTTTCTAAATCCTTACCTCCTGAGTAGAAACTCAAATACACTGAACTTTTCAAGGAATATGCAGACGTGTTTTCTTGGCGTTACGAAGATTTAAAATCTTATGACACAAGAATCATACAACATAGGATTCTGATAAAATAAGATCAAAAACCTTTCAGATAGAAACTTAGGAAAATTAATCCCAAGTTACTTCCCCTGATATAAAAAGAAATTAAAAATATATATGATGCTAAAATCATAGTTCCCTTATGATTTTCAAATCTGGTCCCAACCCGAAAGAAGTCTGGGGAAATCAGGCTTTGCATTGATTTCTGAAACCTGAACAAATTTTCTCTAAAAGACAACTACCCATTGCCGAAAATGGACCACATCTTACAAAAGGTAGTTGGATCCAGTCGAATCTCCTTACTAGATGGTTTTTTAGGCTATAACCAAGTTCTCGTTCACCCAGATGACCAAGAGAAAACAACCTTCACAACACCTTGGGGCACCTTCATGTACGTGAAAATGCATTTCGGGTTGATGAACGTTGGGGCCACTTTCCAAAGAGCGATGGACATCGATTTTGTGGAAGAACTTAGAAAATTTATTGTCATTTATCTGGACGATGTAAATGTGTATTCTCAATCCGATGACAAGCACTTAAGACATCTCAGACGAGTATTCGAGAAATGTAGGAAATTTGGGAATTCTCTGAATCCTAAGGAAATCCTTTTTGGATTAGAGGAAGGTAAACCATTGGGGCACATAATCTCTAAGGACGGAATTAAGATAGATCCCAGCAGAATAGAATCCATTCAGAAATTAGAACACCCAAGGAATATCAAGGAGTTACAATCTTTCATTGGAAAAATAATTTTTCTAAGAAGATTCATACCTAACCTGGTCAAGCTTCTCAGGAACATCACAAACATGTTAAAAAAGGACACAAAAATAAAATGGGACATTGAATCTAAACATTCTTTTGAACAAGTTAAACATGCACTCACACAGGCTCCAGTCTTGATCAGTCCTGACTTCACCAAATATTTTTATCTTTTTTCTTTCACTTCTGAACATACCATTGCAGCAGTATTATTGTAGAAAAATAGCGAAGGGTATGAACAACCCATAGCCTTTTTCAGTAAAGCATTAAGAGATGTTGCTTTGAATTATAAAATAATGGAGAAACAAGATTTCGCTCTGGTGAAAGCCATAAAGGATTTTAGAGTATATATTCTCCATTCCCACACCATCGCTTATGTTCCGAACGTGGTAGTAAAATACATTTTAACTCAGGACAACCCAGACGGCCGAAGAGGAAAATGGATTGCTGTCATTCTGGAATATGACATAGAGATTAAGCCTGTAAACTAATTAAAGGTCAAGGTCTAGCAAAGTTAATGGTTGAATCCAATTTCCATGCTCTTGATATTAATTTCTTAGCTGCAGTAGATGAACAGGGAGAGCAGACGACTCCAAGCGTGAAAGAGGTATTTATGAACTCTCCATGGTACGCAAACATGATATTTGTTTTGCATAACTTACAAGCTCCCCCTGGTCTGACCAAAACTAAAGCCAGGTTTTTGAAATTAAAGGCATTAAAATTTTGCATTTTAGAAGGAAATCTATATTGGAAGGAACCTGGAGGTATTTTATTGAATTGTCTGTTAAAAGATGAAGCTGACAAAGTATTGCAAGATTTTCATGCAGGAGACTGTGGTGGTCATCTAATCTAGAAGACCATAGCTAATAAAATTCTCAGAGTTGGGTTCTATTGGCCTATGTTGTTCGCTAATGTGCATCAGAAAGTGACTTTGTGTCATAAGTGTTAGGTTTTTGAGGGTAAAAAGAAGCTCCTTCCTTTGCCCCTAAAACCAATCTCTGTTGAAGCTCCCTTCCAACAATGGGGATTAGACTTTATCGAATAAATTCATCCTCCTTCTTCGGGCCAACATAGGTGGATTCTTACTACCACAGACTATTTCACAAAATGGATCGAAGTTGTACCAAGCAGGAAAGCTAATGATTCTGTCATTATTAAATTTCTTGAAAATAATATCTTGTCTCGTTTTGGATGTCCTAGAAAGATTATAACTAACAATGCAGCTGCTTTCCGATCTAAGAATCTCATAGACTTTTGTAACCAGTATCATATTGGTTTGGTTCATTCCACAACTTATTACCCTCAGGGAAATGGGTTGGCGGAGTCATCCAATAAGACCCTGGTGAACATTATTAATAAGACTTTGCAAGAAAACAAAAAATCATGGCATAACAAGCTGGTTTTCGCACTATGGGCCGATAGACTGACCACTAAGAGGTCAATTAGTATGTCACCATATCAGCTGGTCTATGGCACTTAAGTAGTTTTTCCCACTTCCTTAGGAGTTCCTGTCATGAAATTGCTGCAAGAGATGCAAGCCGAGCCAAATGACTCCTAAAGAAGGATAAACCAGATAATCCACTTGCAGCAGTCCAAAGAAGAAGTATACAACAAGACTCAGGTTGTCCAAGAAAGAATTAAAAAGATCTTTGACAAAAGAACTAAAGAAGATGACTTTGAGCTAGGTGACTTGGTTATGAGATGGGATGCCTGAAATGAAGATAAGGGGAAGCATGGAAAATTTGACAGTCTATGGAAGGTACCTTTCATAATTCAATCATTCAGAGGAAATAATGCTTTCTTTCTCAACAACAACGATGGGACCAATCTACTAGGAGGACTTGTAAATGGCAAAATGTTGAAGCACTATTTACCTCCTCAGTAGGGACCTGTAGTCAAACTTTTCCATTGTACAAACGATTTTCATTTTGTTTACAAGTTTTTGAGTGAAATAAATTTGATCAGATGGTTGAAGCCCGTAGAGAAGGCCCTAAGCCACTGAACATTGTCTTCCAATTTTCAAAAATAAAACCAATCAAGCAACAAAGGTAACTATGGAGAAATTTTTTCAGAACATCAGGAATCAGGATTCTTGGCACTTCACAAGGAGAATACCATCCCCAGGTGGAGCCGCTGTTATAACCCTATAATTTATAGGATCAACTGGTGACTGAAATGTTATCTCTTTAAGTGTTCTTGTTTGTCAAATGATTTTCCATTCTGCAAATAATTTGAGAAAAAGAAAAGAAAAAAAAGAAAAAGAAAAGAAAAAGAATAAAAGAGGGCATAAAAGAAATTCAATAGAGCCCCATGCAATAACAATGACTTGGTCCATACCTTTCAAGCATGGCCAAGTTATTTTAAATTGATGTTGATAGGAGTAGTGAATAAGCATGTCTGAACTGTTTAATCTTAGCCAGACGATTAGGTTAGCTAGTGAATAAATTTGACCAAAGTGCCAAATCTTGGTCAGATAACCCCAGGACAGAGTAATTTCTTAGTCCAACAGTTTAATCTGGGATAATTGTCATAGGTAATTAGGTTAGAGCATAGGGTAGTTTGCTTTATCTCAATAAAACAAGCATGATGATCAATGTTGAACCATATCTTTGAGGTTTAAAAGTTTTGATGTCTATCCCATTGGTGATAAAAACATGGAAAAGCTTGGGAAAAACCACGATATGCTCTTATCCTAAGTTTTTCGGAGCACATATGCCTTTACGTTTATAGTTAAGAACAACACAAAGATAAACGGTCGAAGAGAGGGC
>ML788468.1:132134-156335 GCA_009831015.1 Picea engelmannii
GACCATTCTTCCTTTAATGGTGGTGGGGGGGGGGGTCTGAAATGAAGTCTAAACATCGCGCACAGATCTACGGTTGAGAATAAAGCACACAAATCAATGGCTCATGGTTTTTTTTAGACCCCCCTAACCGATCTATCTTTAACGAAAGGGGGGGGTTCCAGAATGGATTGTTTTCTGGCATGCCCCTTATCTCTACATGGCAGGAATCCATTGGTTTTGAATCCCACCATCTCCCGCGGTCTGACATACCTTGTCACCCCATGACGTCATTATCCACATTTTTCCCCTAGAGGTCATGTCTCATTACTCTATCAGTCCATTCCCCTTGTTCGCCCTTTACAATTCCTCTCACCATGGTTACTCCCCGATCAACTCCCGCCACGTCGCCCAACCATATTCTTCAGTCATTGTCACCTGCCATCTCATGCTTTAAATGACCCGTTGGCCGTTTATTATTAGCTAACCTATCTGTTAACCTATTGACCTGTCTCTCGCGCCCAACGGGTATCCATTTTCTCAAAAACTACCTTCACCCTTCATTCCCTCATCATTCACCCTGTCGCCACACCAAAGAATTTTTCCCTATTTTCCTCTCCGTTACATTCAGTCGCCCAATGCCACCGTCATCCCCGCTAAACTTTTTGTTTTACTTGCAGGTATTGTTACAATGATGGTGCCAAAATCAAAGAAAGCATAGGTCGAGGAGAATTCTTTCCTCCCGTCGACCTCGACAGGATCCATCTGGCCGACAAAGACCATTTAATCGCAGACACCAGATGCGAGTTCGACTTCATAGATTTATAGTCATGGCTCAAAGAGGTTTTCCTTGACCAGAGCAATGAAATTGGGCTCTGGGAGTCAAACCTTCCCCTATATCTTTTCCCCCAGGTTCATCATTTCCCCGAATTCGCCCTCAAATGCCAAGCTCATTACCTTCCTGACCAAGAGAGGATTGATGCTACAGATGGAGGAAAAGGTCCAGACCATGGACGCAGGAGTGAAAATATTTTTCAGCAAGATCGAAGCTCTGCAGAAGAAAGGCCTTCCTGGTTTGAGAGTTATAAATGACAAGTTAATGACGCTTGTCGATTACAAAAAGAAACTAGCCACTGTGGCTAACGATAGCTCAAAATTCTCAGGAACACAAGGCAGTATCACTGGCAAGGCATTCTTAGATGCTTTACAATTAGACATTAACATATAGCATGAGATCCGATACATCTTCATCATCAAGCCAACTTTTTCCAAGTACACAAAGATGGATGAAGTATACTGAAGATTACTCAAAGTCAGTGTTCCGAGTAACCTTAGATGGGAAGAGTTATGTAGTCTAATCGAGTAGGTGATGAGGTGTCCAAGCCTAGTCAGCTATCCAGTCAGACGAGGTCATGCAGAGGCCTCACCAATGGTTCACCCCAGAAATCAGCATGAAGTTTCAACATGTCATTAAGCAATTTCCTAAATTTTTGTATCTTGCTAAGTTATTTACCTAAATTTAGATTTTCCATGTCCTGATCTTTAATGACAGGGTCGTATGTAATTTTGATTATAAATACTTCAAACTTTGAAGTACCGAGGGTTGATCTTTACGCCCTACAAGCTACAAGACTGTAATTTTTATCAAGAGATCTTCCAGTAATACAAAGAGACGTTTTCCATAGGATTCTCATGTGTTATTCATTGGTGATGTTTTATTTTATATGTTGAATGTTCTTCCTACTCAGTTGTCATATTGTTTTCTAATCTAATATTTTAAAAGTAACGCACGTTGAAGGATTTATCTTTGTATACCCTGTTTCAAACTTTAAAAGATTTTAATGTTTATCTTCTGATATTACAGTGAAGAAATTATTAAATGCTTCTTTACTTTAATTGATATTCTCATCTTTTCTGCTTTTCATCACTTTACTGCGAAAGAAATCCAACGAATGCATTATCTTGCCCTGTGAAAAGTTTTTTTTGTTTTGTTTCTGGTTTAGATTTCTATCTTTACAATACAGACCCCATAGCCCATTGTATGCGTAAAGCCCTTTTCAGCCAACCTAACAAAAAACAACAAACCTTTTCAATCTTATTTCATTTTATATAACTAGCCTAATATCTTAAAGATAGAACATAGCTAAATCATACAGAGAAATCCCTCTCTGAAACTGGTAGGGCTAGATTCCAGTTTCGAAGTGGTTGGATAAAGTTACCTCTCATAGATTTCTTCTTTCCTGACAACCTCTAGGAATTTACAGAGCGTTAACAGTTATGAAATTTTTTCTCGATGTCAACCTCGAGCTCCATATATTTTAGGGAGAAGTTGTTGATGTCACTTTCAATGTGATGTTCTTCCTCCTCTTGTACAATATTCTTCCTCAGAGGAATTTTATGTGAGCTTTGAATTTTTCCTGGAGGGGGGTTGTTTTCTCCTCCACCACCTGAACTACTGTTGATCACTTTTCTAGATGGGTGGGCCATTGGAGCACTTCTCCAAGATGTTTTAGTCTTAGCAGTAACAATTGGGTACTGGGAACTCTTCTCACTAGGACCCTTTCCTTTCTGTTTGTAAAATTTATTGGTACTGAGTACCGTCTCCAAGTCATTGGAATTGTGAGTAGGAGCACCCAAGTTATTATCTTCTTCTTATCCTAGAAAAGTATGGATAAATGAATTGATAAATCCAACTGCTAACATATGTTCCACAAAAATTATGTTAGGGTCAAACCCTTTTATCCTTTCAACATACTTGAGATTCAGATTATGGAAGTAGTTTGCAAATTCATCAATTTTGTTCATATTTCTGAATACAAAGTCCTCGACATTCCAAGGCAAGGGTATGAATTGATTTTTTCGTTTATCATGAAAAAGGTGCAGCCAAAAATTATATTTCTTTGCAACTTCTGTAATAAACATTCTATCGAATATATGACATGGAAGAAAGGAGGGATTTTCCTTAGCACCGAAAATCCTGATACCATAGTAATTTTCTATTTGATCCAATGCCCCCTTTTTATCCATGAATTTACTTTCCTGAGTGGATATTCTGGGGGTATCTTTTCCAAACAACAATCCTTTAAAAACCGAGACAAATTCATTGAAAAATTCATAAAAATGCAAGGAATATTTGTGCCTCCACAACGCTTGGTACTAAAAGGTCACTGGGTCAAATTCACAATCCACCTTCTTGCAGATAGAAAATTTAGGAAATTGATAGCAATGTGCTATCAAAAATACCAAATAAGAGGCCATAAATAATTTCTTATCCTTTTGTATTCTAAAAATTGGGAAGAGATTTCAATGGAAATCAATTTTCCCCAATAAAAAATGGCTTTCTCCTTGACAGTAAAATATAAGATATAAAGGATCATACGGGAAATACTGGCAGCATTTTCTTGGCCTAACACTCTCATGAATAACCAAGCAATTTCCCGAAAGGGGTTTTTGAACAAGTTGACATGCAACCTGGTAATCTCTTCAGGGATGGCCACGAGATTCTCCAAGAACTCAGGAAAGAGGTCTAGGCCATTGTCATGATTTTTCAGGAAATACCTGCAATCCTCCCCTTTGAAAGTAAGTGTCAGCTCAGGGAGCTTCAACATTTTACGGAACACTTGAGGTGAAAGAGAGACGGGAGAATGGTGTTGAAGTTTAATAATCTGCTGACTTGGTATATATTTCTCAGTGCACCAAGAAACCAATTCCTTGCAGTTAAAAACCTCAAGAATACAGCCTGCACGAGCAATTTTGGATGTCCATATCACTTCCTTCTGAAAAGACGAGAATGAATAGTAAGAATACTCTCTATACCACTGAAATTTCTGGTCCTCACATCCAAAAATGTTCAAAGTATCTCCACATAAATGATGTCGAGTTGTTGTTTCCATATGTTGATGAGAGCATTCTTTTAATCCAGATAATATTTGAAATTAGCGCTTGAGAGAGATAATATAATCTTTTGCAAATCGATCTTTAATGTGGTTTAATAAGAAATCTCCTCAATCCCTTCACTTATTAATGACGATCTTTACGAAACCTGCATGATGAGTTATTAACATTAAACCATACTAAATGCATATTGGGAAAAGCGGGAAGGTGGCGGGGACTGACGAGAGAAATTAGATTTGAGATTTTTGTGAACCAGCCAACCCGTCATTGTGAAAGGTAGAAAATTGACTAAGTGTTGTAACGCGGTCAGTTAGACTAAATATAGGAGAGATGAGATGCTTAGGATCTCGGGGATTCTGATGGTCAAAATGTAGATCATGGATCTCTTGGGTGAAAAATGTATATCACGGAACATGGGATATGAAATCTTGAACCCGTGAACCCATGAAACTGCGACTGTAGAAATGACTAAGTATAGGATAATGTGGTAGTCAATCGGACTCATGATATGGGTGTATGAATGGATATGAGGATCCGCGAATCCGCCAACCCACGAATCCGTTGTTTTTGGAAAAATGACTAAGTGTAGTAACTAGAAAGGGAGAATAGAAGGCATAAAAGTAAAATGAGAATTTGGGTTAGTATAGAAGAGGTAAAAGAAATGGAAAAAATAAATTGGGAAAATAGAAAAGGAGATGGAAATTTCGGAAGAGGGAATTAATCTCAACAGGGATTAGGGGTTAACAGGTTATTGGCCATCCAAGTGTTAGGTTACTTAGGAGTTTGTATTTTATATGGATAAATTAACTTAGGTGAGAGTGAGAAACAAAGACAACAAATCAATGATGAAACTTGTGCAATTTATCAAGATGTTTATGAAAAATTTGAAAACATATAGGAAAAATGTTACTTTTATTGACATTTAGAAAGAGAGACACTTTGTGATATATATAGTCACAACCAAAAAAATCAACGTTTTATAATTTGCCTTCATCATTATGCCATATTATTTCTTGATTTCACTTGGAGACCACAAGTGTTAAGTGGATGGAAACTTCCCCCGACCCAACTTGGAGACCACAGTTTAATTTTTAAGGGATTGAGAGCTTAGTGATTAGGGGTTAACACATTAGTAATGCAAGGGTTAGGGGTTATGTGTTAAGGGGTTATTGTTTAAGGGGTAATTAGGTGTCAAGGATAGGGGTACTTAATGGTTTAGGGGTTTTATTGACGGGCATAAGTGACACACCATCAACTGGAAGGTTAGATCAAGTTTGGGGTTGTCTAATTAACCCAATCCATTTGGTATAATCTAACGTAACGGGTTTAATGGTTCTGTTAACCAACTAGGGTCCTAAAGATAGTAAAAATAAATAAACTAACTAAAGAAAATATTCTAACAATCGACACAATAATTACAAATGTTTATCTAAGAATATGAATATACAAATGATCATAAATAGTTTATACACAGTTTGCAAGGTTTGCATGAAATCTTGCGAAAATAATTATTTGAAAAAGTTTTTGACAAGATCAAAAGTAAACAACACTCTTTCTAATGTTTAAAAGATTAAATTAATAAATATTCAACGAATAAGATTGAAACAATAACACAGGAACAATCAAAGATAATTAATGCAATCATCGTTTTATTCATAAACAACTCTACATAAAAGAAAATAATGCATATACTAACCTCTAACTAATCAGTCAACTGAGTTTATCTTCCTGTGTTGTATGAGCTCATGCATGTACTGTTGTTAAGGAAAACCTATAACAGAACCATACTAGCACTTCCAGAATACATTTAAAGAAGTATTTGATATTGTAGTAAATTAATAACAACATAAAGACATCTAATTAAAAATCATGTGATCTTATGATGATCAATATTTAAGAATTATAGAAAACTTAGATCTGAATATTGATATTATCCAACATTTAACATTAAGAATAAATTAAAAAATAATCAAATGATAGATCAATCACACATAAAAAATGGAATAAGAAATTATGGACAACATATAATATTTAACAGTGTGAAAACACCATATGATGACAAGCTAAAGCTAAAATCAACCATAATAACATTCTCATAATATAACAACAATGAAAGAACGAAATGGAATAAGCATCACACAGGTCTAAAGCCAAAGGTGAATTGCTTTCCCATATTCTTTCTCAAAATCACATGTCCATACTGTATTCCAGCAAAATTTGTCATAACACTAAGCAAAAACTACTATTTAAACTTGTCCTAGATTAACAACCTCTTATCATGCAAGATAGAGGGTAATCCCAGAAAATCAGATTGCTTTACAAAAATAGGATAACAAAGAAACACTCATGTAGGAGTTTGTTCATCAAAATTAATTACATAAATGAAATTGTTTAAACAAAATGAAAAGTCACTAAGCCATTGAGCGTATAATCCATGATTTCTTCTCCTTGAAAATAACATTATAAACTATTGTTTTCCTGAAGAAAAAAAAACGAAATCGAATTTTAGATAACAATACAAACTAATAATTTCAAAAGATAAGCTATAGGTTTCTGTAGCTAGCTACAGGTTTTTGTAGCTAGTCTAAAATAGTAAAAAAAAAAAATCTATCTATTTTATTTTTCCAATCGAATCAAATCAAAAAAGAATAAAAAACACTTTTACCATTTCATAGATTAGACAAAGAAGCATTTGAATTTATGAAGGTGTTAAAATTAGTCTTTAGCAAACACATTACCAACCTGCTCAATCCTTTTGTTTGCCAAATTAAAACCAAATTACCCTATTCCTTATGCTTGCGGTTTTTATTCACAATTGATTTGTTAATGAAACCCTGATTCGACTCATTAATAGGAGGGTTTTTATCCTTTAATACATCTAAGAATTCCTCCAATGATTTTCTGGACATGAAATCAGATCGTGGCTTTCTCCCAATGAGTTTCGAACAACAGCAGGGGGTCGATCTGTGATAGCATGGTCTTCTTTGTGAATCAACAGACAATTTTTAGACAATAGGGTTAGACATGGGATTTACCTTCTGTCTTTGATAAAGCTTAGACATTTTCTGTAGAATCATAAATAGGAAAAAAGGGCATATATAACTTGGAACTGAACAAAACCAATAACAAGCTTGAATCTCTGAGCAAAAAAACAAAAACGCTTACCTTAGCCGCAAAGAAATTCTGAGATTTTTCCCTCCAAATAATGATATGTATCTTTGAAACTATGTGGTTTCAGAATAAATTGAAACTATGTGGTTTTATAACCGTTTTCTCATAAACCTTCCCGAAAAATGTGTCTCAGGTATGAAATTATGGGTTTGAACTCTGCTATGTAATCAAAAATGTGTAAAACCTCAGGGTTGTTCAGATCTGCACTACTACATGAGCCATAGATATGGTTACAAAGAAACAACATAGATAGAGAGAGGTGGGTTGGGATCTCCAAAACTTGAAATGTAGGGCGAGGTTTTCTAAATAGGGAGAAACCTGGTACCTAAAGATTCAGAAAGCCACCATAACAACCATTTGGAACATTGAGAGGGTAATAACTAGAGGATGAGCAGAATAGGAAACCAATCTATGAAAAGAATTCCAAACCCAAAGAATAAAAAATTACAACTCAAAATAATGAATGCAAGCATGAACTATGAAAGAGGAAGGGGGATGGTGTGTTAGTCCTGTACCAGGGCGACTAGATTGTGATACAACTACCGGGGAAACATTCAAATTTTGAATTAACCCAAAGTTCTGCTATTTGCACAACCAAGCACATGTAATAACCATATAATCAAAAAATAAAATCGATTAAGTCATATCTCCCAAAGTGTATGAATCAAGTGTGATGATAATGGATCAACAAATAAATAAGATAGACTTATAAATTTCAAGATTTATAAAAATATAGATGCCCTTTAGGTGTCATCTTATTAGAAAAAGAAACCAAGAAACCACGAACTGTATGATGATTACTCAATCCAAAATTTTGTTCTAATTTCATGCTTTCAGTCATGAAATTAAACAAAACAAACGATAGATTAAAAACAAAAAACTCTTACACACAACTAAGCCAATGAATATTTTCAAAAAAGAAAGATGATAGAAATCTTTGCAAGAAGAAGGAGGCAACTACATGAAATTTTATCCTATGAAGATGACATTTTTCATGATAAAATTGACATGAATATTTGGCTGCCAACAATGGCAACACATTGGGTGAAGTAGTTATCTTTGCATCAGCATAAAATTCATGTTAGGGTGATTCAGATAATTTTTAGAAATAATTAACATGTCAAGCATTCCGATCATAACTCAAAAATAACGCAGTTTTAGCATCAGATGTATTTCTGTCTAAAAAAATGTAATCCGACATCTAATTTAGATTACAAGTGTAGCGATATTTATGTAGTTGACTTCGATATTATTGACAGGGCCACTGCTTCTAGCAGGAGTTCATAGCCTCGACAGGGATAACATTTAACCCACTCAAAGTACCTATGTCCTGTCCAAGAGTCATCCACTCATGATAAAGAATATCTTCACACTTGATAAAATTAAAATTACATGCCTGAGGATCTTCTTAAACTCGACATTGCTTCGCTGCCAACAGGCATGTTCAGTACCCCAACAAAGTTGCCTTTGTATCATGCATGCATTTACCCACTGCCAGCAGATCTATTCAGTGTCTCGGTGGGTTTACATACACTTCCCACACATTATAGTGCTTTCAACCCTGTAGAATTTGTTTATAATTTCCAGAACTTCATGGCATCAAAGAGGGCGGGGTGATACTGAAAATATCAAAGTTTAGCATAAAATTTTTGATCATTTAGAAATCATTCTCCCTTTTTTGATGACCTTCATCACACTTTGGACACTTAGATTTATGTTAGGAAACCATCTCAAGGACGGGAAGGTACAACTGAGTTATTTTACTTAAAACATAGACATCATTAGAAGCTTATTAATGATAATCGCATCTACTTGTAATTTCAAGGAGAAACCATAAACATTGATTTGAACAAAAACTTGCTTATGTTGATCTGATTTTTATCACTTACTGTTCGAGTGCTTGGGAATTTATCAACTATTGCTAATGAATGAGAATTTTGATTCCCTTCCACAAATGAAATGGTGACTCAGACATAATTATTCAGAAAACAAATCAAAATCGAGCAAAATGAAAAGAACCAAAATAAAAAAGAAAAAAGAAAATTAAAAATATTTACAAGAGGGTGGATCTGAAATCATCACGAGAAATATCTCTTGAGAGACTAAAAGAAAATAGAAAAATCCTCATTAATATGAGTGCATTCCTACTCGTGGCACCTTGGGTCAGGGATGAATTGATAGTTCAAATTTACTTATCTCTTTACTTTACATTAAAATTTTCATGATAATACTACAGTGTTGAAAATAAATATTCAACGAAAAGAAGAGAGAAAAGGATTAAAGTGGACTTCCCTGACAACAATCATATTATGGTTCTATTGGTGTGCCCACTTGTGTTCTTTAACTGCATTATTACAAAGAGAAACTGTGAGAAATAAAACTAAAGGAAAACTATTCCTAAACGTACTCTAACTACTAAATAGATCAAAACACTAAGTAAAATCATATTTCCAGTGCAACCATAAGAGCATCTTTAATCCTGCAAGGCATAGAAAGTAAAAAATCAGAACAAAAGAATGTAGTATTTGCAGATACAAAAGAAATATGTTATGCTTACCTCCTATATATTCATTTAAGAACAAAGCAAGCACAACCTTACCATTCTTTTGAAACTTCTTGATGTATGAATCTTCCAATCGTTCTGCAATCTTGTCGGGATACGGGTCATAATGGCATGGAATAGTGTAAGTAATTTTGGAAAACTTGTCAAGATTATGGGGACCTGACATAACCATCAGCCAAGGCAAAAGTTCCCCATCCTCCTGACAATTCTCCAAGTGTTCATTAATTTCTTCACATGGAGGATCTAAAAAAATCATGTCATACTTACTTCCTATATATTCAGGTAGAAACAAGGTAAGAACAATTTTATCTTTATTATGAAGATTTTTTAGATACGAATATTCAATTCATCCTAAGATCCTGTCATAAAAATTAGGATGCAAACTATGACTTTGATGAAATGGATATATCAATGTGGAACACATCATAAGAGGAATCATGACATCAATTAGATCATTGGTTGGAACCATTCCTTTGATAATATTGACCGTTTCAAAATGTGAAGTATAAACATTAAAATTCAAACTAATCAAAGAACGAATATGCAATGTAGAATAATTGATCTCCATAGGAATGAGTGCATTGTCTTTCTCAACAATAAACCATGTAAAATCATCTTGCAACATGTCCTTTTTCCATGCGAGTGATGAAAGTGAAAGAGCATCAAATCCGACTTCATAAATGTTATGTTTGGAATTAGTTTCACCAAATTTTGACATATCGAAAGGATTTGATTGTGGCGAAAAAGAGTAGGATGTTGTGGGTAAAGTATCAAGTGCACCGGAATCTAAGAAGAGATCAGGATATAAAGAGTAAAAGGAATAAGAAATGAGCACGTGAAAATGATCTCTTGAGCTATGATATTTAGCAATGGTATTCTCAAAACATTCTTCTTCACTTTCCTTAAAACTTTCACTTTGTTTTGGTGATGAATTCTTCAGCATAATATGATCATCTAGATTTTCCTCCTGTATGATAGATAATTCAAAAATTTCACGAAAAACATCTAATCTTTCCTATGGATAAGGTATGATTTGTGGATGAAGGTTTAAAGTTTCTTCTTCCAATTGCAGATTTACATCTCTAATCAGCTTCATAGGAATGTTAGAATGCTTAAGATGATTTTCATCACCTAAGTGTTCTTCAATAACTTAATTTAAGTATTGATTAGAGAAAGGGTTAGAAGAATATGGAAATTCACCTTGACCCAACATCAAATATTCTTCCACGATGGTCAAAGGTTGAGTATACAATGATTCATAGGAAAAACCAATTTGATTGTCAGTAAGAACATTTTCAATAGGTTCTACCTCACTTGCTTGTTCAAAATTTCTGGGCGGATTCCTCTCATCATGTGAACAAAATTCTTCCCAGAATTGAGTGATAGGATTTGTAATTGATTCATCATTCACGATTGAATATGACTGGATAAAAGGGACACAAGCATCATAGAGAAGATTTAGTACAAATGACATGTCATTAAGATTAAATTTACAGAGAACATGATGGAGTCTTGTTGAAAAGCCTTCTGGAGATGAATTTTCATTGATTAGTAAAGTTTGAAATTCTTCACATAATTGATTGTAATCATAGTTGTCAAAAGCATCTAAAAATTCCTCTACTAATTGAAACCAATCAAAAATGTGATATGTTGGAAAAGACTCAAACCAATGTTTAATGTGACACTTAAAAGTAAAAGTGAACAATCTGCATAAAACCTTTAAATCAGAAATATCATGCTTGATGCATTTACACCAAAACTTTTTAAGGTGGTCTGTTGCAGATACATTCCCCCCACCATCAAAGTTGAGTTTAGACAAGCGAGAGAATGTCTTATTGGGAATATCAGGTAATGAGAAGTGGAAAGCATGTTCCAACACAGTGATTTGGGTAGGAGCCATGAAAAATTAAGAATTTGAAGACATTGACTCCAAATAGTTACCTTGTCATCTAGCATGACTTGTAGTGCATTATAAGATGACACAGAAGAAGGATTTATAAATATGGAATTATGAAAGTCTGAGGGTTGAAACATTTAATCATTAAATCGACCTCAGCCCTCCTTCTAGTGCCATTTGTTGACGGGCGTAAGTGACACACCGTCAAATGGAATGTTAGATCTAGTCCGGGGTTCTATAATTAACCCAAGCCATTTGGTATAATCTAACCTGACGGGTTTAATGGATCTGTTAGCCAACTAGGGTCCTAAAGATAGTAAAAAGAAATAAACTAACTAAAGAACATATTCTAACAATTGAAATGGTAATTACAAATGTTTATCTAAGAATGTGAATATACAAATGATCATAAACAATTTATACACAGTTGGCAAGGTTTACATGAAATCTTGCGAAAATAATTATTTGAAAAAGTTTCTGACAAGATCAAAAGTAAGCAACACTTTCTAATCTTTAAAAGATTAAACTAATAAATATTCAACGAATAAGATTGAAACAATAACACATAAACAGTCAAAGCTAATTAATGAAATCATTGTTTCATTC
Organism: Picea engelmannii; assembly: GCA_009831015.1. Taxonomy (NCBI): domain Eukaryota; kingdom Viridiplantae; phylum Streptophyta; class Pinopsida; order Pinales; family Pinaceae; genus Picea; species Picea engelmannii. The sequence goes on from ML788468.1 coordinate 144,242, forward strand.
ATAAACAACTCTAAATAAAAGAAAATAATGCATCTACTAAACTCTAACTGATCAGTCAACTGAGTTTATCTTCTTGTGTTGTATGAGGTCATGCATGTACTGTTGTTAAGGAAAACCTATAAGAGAACCATACTAGCACTTCCAGAATAGATTCAAAGAAGTATTTGATATTGGAGTAAATTGATAACAACAGAAAGACATCTAATTAAAAATCCTGTGATATTATGATGATCAATATTTAAGAATGAGACAAAACTCAGATCTGAATATTGATATTATCCAACATTTAACATTAAGAATAAATTAAAAAATAATCAAATGATAGATCAATCACACATAAAAAATGGAATAAGAAATTATGGGCAGCATATAATATTTAACAGTATGAAAACACCATATGATGACAAGCTAAAGCTAAAATCAACCATAATAACATTCTCATAATACAACAACAATGAAAGAACGAAATGGAATAAGCATCACACATGTCTAAAGCCAAAGGTGAATTGCTTTCCCATATTCTTTCTCAAAATCACATGTCCATACTGTATTCCAACAAAAGTTGTCATAACACTAAGCAAAAACTACTATTTAAACTTGTCCTGGATTAACAACCTCTTATCATGCAAGATAGAGGGTAATCCCAGAAAATCAGATTGCTTTACAAAAATAGGATAACAAAGAAACACTGATGTAGGAGTTTGTTCATCAAAATTAATTACATAAGTGAAATTGTTTAAACAAAATGAAAAGTCACTAAGCCATTGAGTGTATAATCCATGATTTCTTCTCATTGAAAATAGCATTATAAACTGTTGTTTTCCTGAAAAAGAAAAAACAAAATAAAATTTTAGATAACAATACAAACTAATAATTTCAAAAGATAATCTACAGGTTTCTGTAGCTAGTCTAAAATAGTAAAAAATAAAAATAAAATAAAAATAAAATAAATCTATCTATTTTATTTTTCCAACCGAATCAAATCAAAAAAGAATCAATTTTTTTTTTACCTTTTCATAGATTAGACAAAGAAGCATATGAATTTATGAAGGTGTTAAAATTAGTTTTTAGCAAACACATTACCAGCCTGCTCAATCCTTTTTTTTTCCAAATTAAAACCGAATTACCCTGTTCCTTATGCTTGCGGTTTTTATTCACAATTGATTTGTTAATGAAACCCTGATTCGGATCATTAATAGGAGGGTTTTTATCCTTTAATACATCTAAGACTTCCTCCAATGATTTTCTGGACATGAAATCAGATCGTGGCTTTCTCCCAATGGGTTTTGAACAGCAGCAGGGGTTGAAAAGGGCATATATAACTTGGAACCCAGCAAAACCAATAGCAGGCTTGAATCTCTGACCAAAACAAACAAAAATGCTTACCTCATCCGCAAAGAAATTATGATATTTTTCCCTCCAAATAATGATATGTATCTTTGAAACTATCTGGTTTCCGAAACAACTACCCCCGTGGAAGGTAAATGACCCCATTTCCGAAACAGGTTTTAAAGGGTTTGGCCAAACGCATAACTGTTTTCTCAGAAACCTTCCTGCAAAAACATGTCTCAGGTATGAAGTTACGGGTTTGAACTCTGCTATGTAATCACAAATGTGTAAAACCTCAGGGTTGTTTGGATCTATACTACTACAGGAGCCATAGATATGGTTACAAAGTAACAACAGAGATAGTGAGAGGTGGGTTGGGATCTCCAAAAATTGAAATGTAGGGTGAGGTCTACAAAATAAGGAGAGACCCGATACCTAAAGATTCAGGAAGCTACCATAACAACCATTTGGAGCATTGAGAGGGTAATAACCAGAGGATGAGAATAATAGGAAACCACTATGTGAAAAGAATGCCAAACCCAAAGCATCAAAACTTACAACTCAAAACAATGAATGTAAGCCTGAACTATGAAGGACGAAGGGGGATGGTGTGTTAGTCCTATACCAATGCGACTAGACTGTGATATGACTACTGGGGAAACATTCAAATTTCGAATTTACTCAAAGTTATGCTATTTTCACAATCAAGCACATGTAAAAACCAAATAATCAAAAAATAAAATCGATTAAGTCATATCTCCCAAAGTGTATGAATCAAGTGTGATGATAATGGATCAACAAATAAAGAAGATAGACTTATAAATTTCAAGATTTATAAAAATATAGATTCCCTTTAGGTGTCATCCTATTAGCAAAAGAAACCAAGAAACCACAAATTGTATGATGATTACTCAAGCCAAAATTTTGTTCTAATTTCATGCTTTTAGTCATGAAATTAAACAAAACAAATGATAGGTTAAAAATGAAAAACTCTTACACACATCTAGGCCAATGAATCTTTTCAAAAACGACAGATGACAAAAATCTTTGCAAGAAGAAGGAGGCAACTACATGAAATTTTATCCTATGAAGATGACATTTTTCATGATAAAATTGACATGAATATTTGGCTGCCAACAGGTTTATAATGGGCCAAGGCACAAGGCCTCAGGGGTTAACAGTCTATTGGTCATCCAAGGGTTAGGGGTACTTGGGAGTTGGTATTCTATATGGATCAATTATATTAGGTGAGAGTGAGAAACAAAGACAACAAATCAATGATGAAGCTTGTGAAATTTATCAAGATGTTTATGAATAAGTTGAAAAAATATAGGGAAAATGTTACTTTTCTTAACATTTAGAAAGAGAGATACTTTATGATATATATAGTCACAACAAAAAACACAACCTCTTTTTATTTCTCCTTTATCATTATGTCATATTCTTCCTTTATTTCACTTGGTGACCAGGCATTTTAAGTCAATGGAAACTTTCCCACAACTTGGAGACCACGATTTATAATGGGTTGAGAGCTTATATATCCCTCTGATCCCTAACCCTTAACCCACTCCTAACCTCTAAACCATTAACCCCTAATCCTTTAATCCCTATCCCCTAACCCCTCATACCTTATCCCCCTAATCCTTAACATATTAACCCCATTCCCCTTAATCCCTTAAACCCCTAACCCTTAAGCCATTAACTCCTAACCCCTAAACCCTTAACCAATAACCCCTTACCCCCTAAGCCCCTAAACTATTAACCCATAACCTGGCCTAACCCATTAATCCCTAACCCTAAACCCCTTAAACCCTAAATGCATAACCCCTACTCCCTAAAACCCCATTCACCTCTAAATACCCTAGTACCTAAGCCCCCTAAACATACCTTAAACCCTAACCTATTAACCCCTAACCCCTTATCCATTGAGCCCTAATCTGGCCTTATTAACCCTTCAACCAATAAAATATTAAACCCTAACGCCTTACACGCTGTAGCCCTAAACCTTAAACCACTTAACCGCTAAAACCTACCCTAAACCCTAATTAAAATCTGCATCTTATGTCTACTTCTTCTCTTCTTAACTTACTCGCAATTCGTTGTGTAGATAGAATATATCCATAAAGAAAAAATAATACATTATTTTTCTTCTACATTTAACATATAAATGTTTACAAAAGCAATCTGCAATATAAAGACATATAATGAATAACTTACCAAGGGACGATATTCATGCCCTCCTTCAAGTTATCCATACTCTCTACAATGTCTTTTAGTTTTTTTTATTAAAAGCCTCCTATTATATCCCTTGCATATTTTACAAGGGAAATAACATTTTCGATCACCCAAAACCTCCAATGCAGATCTCACGTCTCCTTGTCCTCCTGGAGGAATGTTATGTGACATTTTTCCTTACAAAACTTTCAGTGATGATTATCTTAAAAAATCAACCTTAGTGGTTTAACTATTTGTAATGCAATTAAAAAAATAAAAAAATTTGTATTCTAAGAAAAAAATATCACCTATAACCTCTACAAACCATCACTAGTATAGAAACAACATTGAACGTCTCTAATATTTCAAATTTTTTAATTATATATCACTTTTTTGTCGGACTTCCAACAACTGTTGACTAGAGAGATGTTGTTTAACAGGAAAAAATATTGACTTCATCAAATGTCGATATGGTGAATCATTAACCTGGTCAATCATCAAATATTCAACGATAAAGTAATTTTCATCGAATATTCAATGAACGTCGGGGATTTAAAAAAATATACAAAAATGCAAGTAAAATACAATAGTATGACCAATTTTATTGGTATTGTCGGAGTACAATGCCACTTTTTCCTCCCATATGTAGTAGTGTGATCTAGTCTTGATAAGAAATGTTGAAAATCTAATTGATGATATAAAAAAGGACTTGTCACAAAAGTTTTAAATGAAGAATCGTGGAAGCATTCACTATTGTCTATCCATAGAGGTATGGAGGGAAGAAGGAAAATTTGTGATTACTCAAAGTATGTATGCAAGAAAATTTCTCAAAAGGTTTAACATGCATGAATGCAAACTAGTCTCCACACCATTAGAACAAAATTAGAAGTTCAACATATTTGTAATGATACAGAGGAGGTAAATGGAACTTTGTATGGACAAGTAGTGCACAATGTAAGGGAATAAACACCCACACTAAACCAACTAGGAACTAGAAGATAGATTTAATCATAAACTAAATGACAAACACACATAGTACACAAAGATTTCACCCTAGAATCCTAACCGGGAAAACCAACATTCCTTGAGCATATTTCTCTCTTGTTGTCATATACATTCATTAAATAAAGAGTTACATGACTAACCTTGATTTACACCTAAGACACAATCATCATCATACTCTGTTTATCTACACAAGAACAATCTTGTAGCCAATTCGACCTGCATCTACATGACCAACAACCTTTATCTAAAGATTAGCTTTTACAATAATACAAAACGCTTGATTTATAAGCTTTACAGTATGCAAAACCATAAATCATGGCCCAGAAATGGTTACATATCCATGTAGATGACTGGTTGCAATCTTGTGAACCTTAGAATTCTATTACAGTTGAATTCTAGTTAGTTACCAGTTGACTACCCAATCAAACTCTAGTTAGTCTTAAGTTGGTTGCCATTCAACCTACTATTGACCTCTTATCGGATGAACTTTTTAATTCCTAATCAATCACTTTGACCTTGACTTAACCACTAACTCAACTTAAATCATCGATTGACTTATCACCCATTCGATTCACTATTCTTTCACTACAAAGAATATCTCAACCCAACATTATCCCACTTGTTGTATTATTTGTTGAGATATGAGAAATTGAACTTATGTTCACAAATCTAGGGCAACAATTCCCACTGCCTCTCTACACAAAGAGAACTTCAAATCACTCACAAACTTGGTCAAATATTCTGTTGTCTTTTCCAAAGTGTCTACCTTATCTGTAGCACACTCAACCCCCTAATCCCCTTAGGCCGGTGTGATGTTCAATTTTCTTATCTTTCTGTGTGGTAAGTATACGAGATTTCTCTCCTTGGTTTCAGTTCATCAATGTTTAAGTGAAGAATTCCCTTATCACAATACTTATTTTGTAAACTCTTACTTATTCAACCCCAAACTACCAACAAAATTATTCCATGGAGCTTACTACAATGTTAGGGACTTATACACCCTATACTAATCAATCAACATAATTGCATGCTTCATAATCACATTATATGAATTCTTATCATAATTACAATTATGGGGGAAATAAGGGTGTTACATTCCCCTCCCCCTTAAAGAAAGATCATCCTCGGTGTTTAAAACACCATACAAATATACAAATATATTGAAAAAAAAAGGGTATGTCATTCTCATGGAATATTCGAGCTCCCAGGTAGATTCATCTGCTCCAAAGTGATTCCATTGCACTTTGACCTACACAATAGCTTGGTTCGAAGAAATGTTTCTCTCTTTTCCAGGATTCATTGAGGTTCGAGCTGGAATTATCCCTTTGGTTCTTCCTGTATCACAATCCCGTTAATGACATGATTATAATCATGAACATATTTCTTTAATAAATATACATGGAACACATTATGAGATCTAACAATAGATCGAAAATAAATTGTTTATGCTATTGGTCCCACTCTTTCCATAACTTCAAATTGTCCACAATAGCGGGGTGCTAATTTGGCACGGGTTCCCATCCTTAAGGAAATCCTCTTGGGTTTCTCTCTGAGGTACACATGATCTCCCACCTTGAAATCTTTATGAGTTCTCTTACTATCTACATATCTTTTCTGTCTATCCTAGAATGATTTCAAATTCTGCCTTATCTTGGTCAATGTTTTTACCATTTCCTTCAACAGTTCTAGTCCAAGTGTGATCTTTCCAACTAGATTGTCCCAACTAATTGGAAATCTGCACTTCCTACCATATAGAACCTCAAATGGGCTCATCTTCAATGAATCTTGGTAACCATTGTTATAGGAAAACTCTACCAGAGGTAGGTATTCCTCCCTGTAATACCTAGTTTTGAGTTCCCATATTAAATAATGCGTTTAATAATTTATGGAAGGCTCGAGTGCCCAAACAATTAAAAGAGGACAAGGTTCGTAGAAAATGTAATTTTTTTTATCATTATTAATAATAAAATAAATCATTGGTTGCTAGATGAACAAGGACAAGAATTATAGGGGTCTATGATTCCATGAGAGAGGGGGCTTAAGTGGTTAAGTTTTTTATTATATTTTATTTAACCATAATTTCTTTAATTGAGAGAAGTGATTGCATGAGCTTCTTGGGGGGAAGGCCATGTGCTTCTTGATTTCCAAGTAAATATATAAACCCATATTGTGGGTTGTTTGGGGGTTCTTCTCCATTCACACTTTAACTTTTTCATTCATTGTTTCTCAATTATCATTCCTCAATTCATTGTTGTTCTTGGATTGGGACTTGGGGGTAAATTGATAAGGAAGAATCCATTGTTTGTTGGTTGTATTAATGACTGGTGTATTCCAACTATGAATTTGTGCCTGCATGCCTAAGATACATTGGCATGTACTATATTTTATTCACAGATATGAGTCTTGAGAGTCCCAGAATGGAGATTCTTGACCAGATGAACTAGAGCCCTGGATGGAGGTGGAAAACCTGAGGGACTACATGGAAGAGAAGGGGTACCATTCTCTTGGGTTGTGTAGGTTGGAGAGAAGATAGTTGGTGTACTTTGGATTGTTGTGTGTTGAGAAACCTGTGAGAGCTTGAGTGATGACTGGTTTCAGAAGTTGAGTGAGACTCTGGAACCGTCCTTGTGGATTCATAGCATTGGATCGAGGGTGTCATTGCTATTGAGACTTGGAACAATAATTTCTATGGTTGGGTGGAACATCCTTGGTCTGCAACCAATTGGTGAATCGTTTTGTTAAAGATAAGTGATCTTTTTCATTGTGTTTATATGCTTGTATATTTTTATTTTCCATTGTGTATTAATTAATATCTCTGAGATATGTGTCTTTAATATGATTGTTTGTTGATTATTTTCGTGCATGACATATTTTCCATATCTTTTATGATGTAGTATGAATCTTGATGATTGCATGTGATTTATCATGTTTCTTTCATGCTTCTCCTTAAATTATATGGTATAAGAATTCAAAATCAGTTTGAAGTGTTTAATTGGAAGTAGCATAGCCATAGTTTGGGTGGTTGGGTATGTTATAGATTGGTATCATAGCCATTTTACAGACATGTTGATAGTCAAATATTACCATGTTCAACATTCAAGATTTCACCTATTCAAGATCCCAATTAGATCCTTGTCCGTTGTAAATGGCAAATCTGACAGGTTTAGGTCTAGTTACCTTTAAATATTCTAAACTAAAACTAAATATAAAAAATACAAATTTACTAAACAATCTTAAAATTCTATTTTCTATCAAATAAAAACTAAACTATAAATATATACAGCTTTACAAATATCTACACAAAAAATTAATTATGATTATTAAAATTACTACTACAAAAGGATATTATATTTTCTCTTTACGAATAAGAAGTAATTTAAAAGAAATAAACTAAAACTATTTAGCAAATAAAACTAAACTAATCTAATGCCCGAGACTAAATTCAGATAATATATTAATTTGAGGAAGATCAGTAGTATTCTAAATATATAGATCTTTAAAACACATGTATGAATGTATCCATTGAGAATGAATTAATAAATCCATTTAAATAATTAGCACAAACTTATAATCAAAATAGTAATTCATATACACAATAACCACTGAAATAATGTGTCAAATAAAAGATGAAATTGATCTAATTTATTAGCAGTAATCAACTAAATCAATTGTGATTCCATCAAAACATACTCCAGATAAGAATTTGATTTGAAAAATGAACACTCAGATACCAGTAATAGTGTTGAATATTGTTTGCTTGTATTAATATGCAAAGTCACAAAAGATTCAGTATGATGTTTCAAAAAAGGAGACTTCTAGAGTAGTGCATAAGTTTTGTTCTTCTCTAAAAAAATGAACCCCCCAATTGTCTTTCTTTCCCTGTTTATATTGAAGGAATTCAAAACAAAGCCTAACTTCCATAACTACAAACAATTATCTATTTAGAATGAGAAATTAACAAAATTGTTTAATTCCCAAACTATATACGTAAAATGCATAAAATGAAAATAGTTTTCTTTCTAATAACAACTAACTATTCAATTTTTAAATTCTACCTGGAAAACTAATTCTTCCATTTTCCCATGTTCCTCTAGGACATTCCTTTTACACCTATAAAACAAAAATGAAAAGACAAAAATTAATAAAACTTAAAACAAAATTAGAGTTTCTACAAAATTTAAAATTCTGTAGCTACTCATTTATTAATGAAAATTAACAAAAATAAAAACTAAACTAAAAATGTTAAACTCATACAAGTAAACAAGACATTTTAATCACTGAGTATTATTAGGTACAATCTTAAATTCTGTTTTAACAAAAATCTTAACTCCTAGCGATTTGATGTTAACTACTTCTCCCTTTTTGTCCTGCTTGGGACCTGAAACTTGTCTCCCTTGGATATCGAACAAAAAATTATTTTATTCCCTAAGTACTTGGTTTTCTAATTCCAAATCAATTATGTTTGCATGTAGCACCGGAACCACTGAATAATATTTGTCCTTCTAGAAGGAAACCTCCAGATTGGGATCGATTTTATTTTTTTCCTTCTTTGTTTCTTCAATGAACTTTTCAACGGGTTCTTGTGAAGAATTGTGGTGTGGAGAATATACTTCTTGATTTCTAACCAACTCTTCATATTCAATTTGGACAGGAGAACTAACTTTAGAAGTTTTTCTAGACTTATTTATGAGAATTCTATATATTTTCCTTCATTGACGCTTGTTAATAAAATCAACTAAATAACTCGAATCATCATTATTTTTTGTAATAGGTGGATCACACTAGGATGCAAGAGAGGAAACTACAGTCTCTTTGAAATCTTCAGAAGAAACCTGGGGTGCTGCATTAAAAATGAATGAATATGGATTGAGGTTAAATGTAATACCCTTGTTTCCCTGAGCTTGTAATCAATTATTATCTATGATTACCATGCTATGGCATGTGACCGATGTAAATGTATTATTGTTTAGATTTCCAACAACTAATTGTGGGGGTGAAGCCTTGAAGTAGTGACTATGATATCACTAGAGGAAAGAGTGAGGAAATTGTAGAGAGGGTTCATTATGTCAAAATGACCCTATTATCCTTGTTGAAATAATGAGCCTCATCTCGATTCCAAGAAAAAAAATTAATGAGAAAATATTGGTGGTTGAACTATCATCTACCCTAATGACTGGAAGCATGGAGGGCCTAGCTGAGAAGACAGAAAAATGTCAGCTCGAAGTACCACAAATGGTAGCCTTCATGCATCCATAGATTGAACTGAGTTAATTCTGGAAGAAGGAATATGATAGGTCCATACCTTTCCTACGAGAATAGGGAAGAGGCACACAAATAGGTATGACAACGATTTATGAAGAAGGAGATCGTGTGAGACTCTCGAGTTTTAGGAAGAACTGAAAGATTAAGTTGTTCTAGTTACAAAAGAGAACCAGAGGAGGAATTTATTCTTTGAGGAAGATAATTGCTTAAAGGAATGCACTAGCACATGAAATAGAAATATCAGAGAACTTGTGGAAGAGTTACGAACTGGAGCATAGAAACCCGAAGCCCAGACTGGAGCAAAAGAGGGTCAAAGGCTTGGTTCTGGATGGAAAGAAATTGGTTCTAGAAGGAGAGGGTGTCAAGCGACAATGTAGCTATGAAGGGAATATCTTTCACAAAGGAAATCCAACTGGGAAGGCATCTGATAAACCCCATGGAGGTCCTGAGCTCAGTGGGGAGGAAGGGAGACTTCTATTATTTCCATCCAAGTGGAGTTTTGAAGACAAATGAATTGTTTGTTGTTGGTTTAATAGACCAAAGATCCATCCTTAGCCAGAGAAAGAAGGTTGTCATCTTGATGTTGAGGAATCATCTAATAAACCTCACAAAGGTTGTGATAGAGAGAGGATCTTGGAGAATTTGCAGAAGGCTTGAGGAACACATAGAAGTTTCCCTAGTGATATCATGGCTTCGAACGAGGGTGTCCAATGTGATAAGAGTGACTGTATCTGATCCTATGGTTGGGTGGAAAGTAAAACACCCACAGTCAGTTTGGTAACTGTAACTTGCAATATAGATAAGTAATTCATATACCCTGTGTACTTTCACTGAAATAAAATGGTTGAATGTCTATATTGTGTCATGTGCCTCATGTGAAATTGATGGTAATAATGCTTATCTTTCTTCGGTAAACTATTACATTTGGATGGTTGTAAGATGACAAGTTTTCCCCCTATACTAGTTGGAAAATCCCCAAAGGGATTTCTCAACGGATCAACTTGACAATTATAGAGTCGGGACAGACTCTACGGGACTGCTACAGTCTTATTGATCCCTCGAAAATAAATTTTCGTGTTATTTTGCACTTCCTTCAAACCAATTTTCCAAGTTACCATGGGCTCAAGTCCATGGACTTAACTAAATATCAAATAATATTTAAGAGTGTATCCCTCTAGGGCTTGTCAAAGTCCCATACGAACGCGAACTTAGAACCCTGCGCTATGCTCCAATGGAGCTAAGTCTTCTGAACTTTGGGACTCTGAGAGTTCAGAGCTCCTGGGTGAATGAAATTTTCAAAGTCCTAAATCGCACGAAAGGAAACTGGTCAAAATGGTGACCGAATAGTTGACCGACAACTAGTGGTTTCCTATCTGTTTTCATGGTATCTTCCTTATTGTTAAATCCTGACCGACCTTCTCATCCATTGATATATTAACCTTAGGGATCCTTCCTTAATGTCGGATGCGAGCCACGGTCATTCAGTGTTGACCCACTCTAGGAGAAAAAGGGTGTTAAATGGTTGGAACCCCTAAAATTCAGACTCACGAAGTAACGAGGGTCGTAGATCTAAGGATCCTTCAGGATCCTTCTTGACATTTAGATCGAGTGTTAGTGTAAGGATAAGGAAAGGGGAAGGGATGAACAACAACAGGTGATATTTCTAACTTATCACCCTCCCAACTGGTTACCCTTCGGAGCTAATGGCCAATACCATGTGGACCACCCGGACACGAATCCATGTCAACCGATGGATCAAAATATGGAAGATTATGGTTCTTTCGATCATTATTTGTCTCTCCAGATAAACCTGACTTTGAGTGATTCATAATGAAAGGTGTGGAGTTTTCTCGAAGGCCAAAGGTTAGAGTGAAATTAGCAGAGGACATGGCCAAAGTACACGGTGGAGTTTGACCATGTGACAACGCCGTCTCATGTCATCTCATGGTTAAGCCACATGACCTACTAACTCATCATATATGGTATAGGGTTGGAGAGTTGGGTACCACGTGTCAAGGTGGCATCATCACTACGTATCTTCTAGGTGGAATATGGTAGTAGGGACACTCGTGAAGAATAAAACATACGCATTAGAGACCCACTCTGAGAGTCCGGGACTTCGATCCTCTCGGTGCTTGGAGTTGAAGAAATTAAACACAACAATAACAATTGACAAAATAGAGACAATAACAGCAACATGGCGGAAAAGGCATAATAGCCAACACAATATTATTCACTCCAATGTTACATATTTATAGTACAATGGGTGAAGCCACCTCATAGA
>ML788468.1:158946-206328 GCA_009831015.1 Picea engelmannii
GTAATGTGTTACAATTATGTTTATGTCAAAACTAGACATTAAACATCCAAGCATTCAAAAAATAGCCACCAACCACACTACACAATGTGTACCTAAGATCCCCTTATTCAATTTCGGGCGGATCTAGGACACTTCAACACCACCAAAAAAATAAACTTTTATTAATCTTGATACAATGATCTTCTAGTTGCCGTTTTAAATGTACATTTAAAAAACACTTTGTCTGGTAAGATTTGTCTTTTTCTGCATGCATGTGTTCGAAGCTTTTCAATCACACCATCTTCTTGTCTACAAATTCTTGGCTTTTCATAACCGCACCACTGCTATGCTATGATATGATTTTTTTTATTTTTATTTTTTTTTGCAAGAATTGAACACTGGTCAACCTTTTTGTATTTCGATTCCTAAACATGGTCATACTTAACTCATTCCACTCTTTGTATTAGGCTTCTTCCAAGCTCTAAATGCATTCACACTAACTTCAAAGATAGATTTGATGCCACAGCCAAATGTCATAGAGGTAACTCCGTTCTGGATGCCAGAGACCATAAATTTTATCGATATGTCAAATCGTTCAGTCCAACAGGCAAGGAATTTAAAAAAACTTTCAGATTGCTACAACACCAGCTATAATACGATCATTCAGCTTTGATCATTCGGAAACCTGTTGCATCCGAGCAGCATGCAGCCCATGTAGATTCTGAAATGCAATTTGAATTGCCTTCGAAAGTGTCCAACAAAAGCTACCACTCTGGGTTCAATCACGGGAAATACACGGCAGAACTGGGCTCGTCTGATGAATGTAATTATAACACTGATGCTTCTTGCAAAAGATTTCAAACTAATTCGATGAAAATAATAAGAGATTTATCTACAGAGACGAATTGCAAAACAGCAACTGAGATTGCATGTGATTTACATTTGCGGTTGGGTCCATCCTCAAATCCAAGCTCTAATACAGCAACAAATGGAAGCTGTGATATCGAAGACTTCACGGATCTAAAATTCGATACCAAACCCTAGCGCAAAATCAGATCTGAGTTGTTGCGACCTCGCTGAAATACGTTTCTCCTTTCAATCCGTGAAATGCTTAGATCGGATCAACTAGAGTTTCGGCAGCAACAGTTAAAATCTCTCTCTCATCGATATGCCCAGATCGCAAGGCTAGTCCGTGCTCCAAGGATAAAAAATTAACATCTGGGCAAGCCCGTGAGGGATCTAAGCGACTCCTTCCAGTGAACAGATCCATCATGGAGATGCTATCAACCACAGTTCTTGTAGAATTCAGAGACGAAGTTTCATCAATGGTCGAAGACTGATGTTGCACGCACACGGATCTGCACCCCACGCGATTTTAACACGCGTCCTCTGAAGTCAACACGGATATGCACACGCCTTATCCTGTCTTCACGGATCTCACACCAGAAATTAAAAACAATACAAAGGTTTCTCGGATCTTGCACGTGGTCATCACGGATCTCACACAGAAATCATGTATCGAATTTCACAATAATCTGTTATTGAAATAATGGCCGAAGTTCTGAACTGTGCATATTATCAAACGCTTACATTGCCATAACGTTACAGATTTCAACCAAAAAAAGAATAGGCCGACTTGTGGAATCGCTTTCAGTGGGTTAATCTCTGCTCGTTACTAACTGGTCAAAAGATTCATGAAATTGAACATAGAAAAAAATAACTCGATGGGTATATATTTGCACTTACAGGAGAGAGTTTTGATCCAGAAAGTTTATCATTGAAGGTATTGAGTGGCCTTGAAATGCCATAAGCAGAGCAGCCTATGATTCATCCATGGAGATCTTGGAATGGTAGTTGCAGAAAACAGATAAACCTATAAACCATCCAGACTTATGAGAAAAGACAGATGAGCATATGCGTTTAAGCTTTAATTTCTCACCATCTGACCCTTCACGAAATTATCGAGCCTCTCATGGAACACTACCATGGATATCAAGACTACCAGTCCCTTAAGAACTATATTAGCTCTGATACCAATTGAAGAAATTAAACACAAGAACACAATTAACAAAATAGAGAGAAGAACAACAATATGGCGGAAAAGGCATAATAGCCAACACATTCTGTATTCACTTCAATGTTACATATTTATAGTACAATGGGTGAAGCCACCTCATAGAGAGATTTGCTCTAGATCCTAAAATCATGCATGATGACTAGGCTAGGCAATCTTAACTAACTCATTAGTCATCACTTGAGGATATATTACTAATATCCTAAATGAATAATACAAATATATGGTGACAATTTAGACTTAGTGATTGGTAAAGGTAAGCCATAGGCTAACAGGAGTGCTAATATGAAAGCTCCAAAAAGGGTCTAAGTTCGAAGCCACGTGATAGGATTCCTAGGTTTTGGGACTCTAAAGGATTTGCGAGTAGAGAAAAGGGTGTTCAATGTCAGAGTGGTGAAGCGCCAAAATACCTTAAGCTTATGCGTTGAATGAGGGAGAATCTAAACGATTGAATTTAATGGTGGATTGATCTCCACTATAGATTCAGGAGTGTTACGAAACTTTGGGAATGTTTCAAACATGGAAAGTAAGGATGAAAGGTCGAAGGCACAGTAATCACAAAGGAACGGGGAATATTCCTTGTAACTACCCCTCAAGTGGCCATGTCATTGTTAAAGGATGAAAACTGAGGTCGATTCTATGCCAGTGGGATGGTACAGATGAGGTGGACACCTTTGAGTTCCACATGGCCTTTGACCAATGATTCCTAAAGAGCTTCGGAAGGGAATAACTTCCAATCCAGAGCTCGGATTTGAGCATGGTAATAGTCGTTGGAAAGATCTTGACGAGAAAAAGATGATGGAGATCTTGGGAATATGATTTGAGATGGTTGAAGGAAAGAAAAAAATTATAACTCATCCATAAAAAGTGTACTTAGGGATCGGGTTTGTTACATTAAACTTTACAGCTTGACTGCGTGTAACCTTCGCATAATTTTGCTGAGAAATGGAAATTCGAGGGTAAGACAAGAAAATATATTCTATAGGATTTAGGGTTTCTACTTTAGAAATGTGAGTCTATAAGTCTGAATCAGATTTCTCCTAAAAAATGATTTATTTTGACAAAATACTCCCAAGATTCGCCATTACGCTTTAGCTGAAACTCAACCAGAATTTTTACTAAGCCATCATGAAAGACAATTCTTTCTTACTTGATTTTTTTCTCTGATAAAAATGTGCCATTTTTGAAAGGATTTTAAGAAAGAAAACCAACATGTTTAATTCATAATCCATGAAGACCATTAACAACCGAAATTTATATGTAAATAAAAGGCTATATCTTCCCTCATAGGTGATAAAAACCTTAATAACATGTAACAGAAAATGTTATTTTTCCTTGAGTGGAGATATAGGCATACCTTTGTAATCGTATTTGCATTCGGGAGAAACCAAGATTTCTGACCAGGGAATCTCCTTCACTCTTTTGGTCTTAGACCAACATTCCCACTTTAATGGAAATTTATTCACCCCAGATATTAATTCTTCATCTATTTGTAACTCTATATCTCCAATTTTATCATGTTCACCATTAAAACTTAGTGCAAAAGATTTGGTGACCTGGGCATTGTGACCATTAAACATCTGCAAGAATTCTAACCAACCAACCCTTTGAAAAGTAGGAAAATAGTCTTCATGAGCTTCAATAAGCTCGACACCATGTTCGACTTTGGAAATCATACCCATTTTAACAGTTTAACACACCACAGTTTAGAAAATCCTCATGAAAACCTAACAAGCTGTCACTCATAGGTAAACGAAAATAGACCTTCAATACCTGAGTAAAAATCCTAATTTGAGGAAATACATTGTATACAGTATTTGACCTGAGGTAATAATTTATGAATACGGTGAGACATCACAACACCATATGTGGAGGAGAGTAAGTAAACTTTGGGAAAGGTGGATTGTTCATATGTAGTTTGAAAGGACCCTAATTTAATTTCCATTAAGGTCATTTAAACCTATGATGATGATGTTAGACCCGATGTTCAACAACATAATATCAAACCGTTGTTTTGGATCATGGGCATCATGGTAATAATGTGATTATGATAGGCTAGGTAGGATTTCGTAAATCATGATTATTATTTTTTTGGAACATTAATATTTTACCCAAACAAAACATGTTAATGATAATTAAACCAATAAAATAATAAAAAATTGTAGCTTTCCAAATATTGTAGCTCATGTGGAGTCTTTTTCAAGGTGTGTATGTGAGCAAAACCATCAAGGATATGTGGATTAGAAACATTCGATAACTTGGAAATTAAAATCCCTGATCAAAACCTTTATGAAATGAAAATCACCCTAGAAGGAAAATGTCATTAAAGACTAAATGAAAATTCAAAGGACTTGAGAGTATGATTACCAAAATTGTCAAAACTGAAAACAATACTCAAGTGAATTTTTTTTATTTTTTTTTCTTTTCAAAATAGAAAAAAAATAAGGGTCCCAAATTATTTATATCACATAAGTTGGGAGGTTGTTGTCTACTACAAAAAATGGCGACACACTGCTGAAACTAGTTATCTTTGTATATAAGACAAAGAAGGATATATGAGATAATAAGAAATAAGGAAATATATTGAATGTAGATAAATTATATTTATGACTAGTTTGTAAAGGATAAGAAAATAAAAAAATACTCATACTCTTTCACTTTATCTCATTAGAGGGGATAAGAGGAGTTTATGAATTTTATGACTAGGAAATGAAGCTTCTGATTTGACAAATAAGTAAAGTCTATTCATCATGTCAGAATCGAAAAGTTTAACTCATTGGACCCAGTATTGCTTCGCTATTGGTGGGCCTATTCAGTACCCCAACAAAGTTACCTTAATATCATATAATCCTTGACCCTCTACCAGCAAGTCTGTTCAGTACCCCGACGAGTTAGCATATACTTCCCACATCCTCCTTTTATTTATTTTATCTATCAACTTTCATGTCTGGTTAATAATTTAGTGAGTGCATTTGAGCAATGCCAGGAATAGAGGAGGGGTGATATAGAGAGTTACTTATTTATTTTTGAACATGGAATAAGAGCTAAAATGTTCGTCTTATGATATGTTATTTCCCAATTAATTATTTTATTTTAAGGGAAAAATATTACTCCAACGAGACTTTGTTGAAGACTGTTTTCCTTGTTTTTACTTCTTTAAAAGATAAACTAGTCATAAGATTTATCCTTTGAATTTAAAGAATTTTTCCCATTTCAAACAATCTAAATTAATCTCTCTCTATACTGAAAAGGATTTCAAAGACAACTGATTAACAGATGTATCCATTTGTTGTATCAAATCAGAAATCAAAATGATAATCAAAAATAAAAAGGAAGAAAGAAAACAAACAAATTTAAAAGGATATACACTTGAACTAAAATAACAAAACAAACAAAATTATTTACAACTATTTACAAGGATTGAAGTGTCTTTTAGGAAAAACAATTTTTGAGGATTAACCCATTTACAGGAAACGACTCTTCTATGACTTCAAGAATTTGTAAAATAAAAGTAGAAGGACCAACTTTCTGAGCAACCTGAAAAAGACCTAACCACAACTTTTGAAAATTCGTATGTTTACCTTTTTCCTCATGGTCTTTATCTCATTTCAGAACTAAGTCACCGACTTCAAAAAACATTTCTCCTACAGATATATTATTGAACCATTTATTAATGATCATTTGATGATTGGAAAAATTATTCTTAGCCTTATCCCTTACTTCCTCTAGTTTGAAAATATGACTCTTACGATATTGAAGACTAGAGCAAGGTTGTTCCTTAATGGACTATACTAAATCCAAGGATGGTATGGAAATATTTGGTGGAAGAATATCCTCCTTCCCATAAACTAAAAATTAAGGGGAAGTACCTAATGATGCCTTATAAGTAATTTGATCTTCCCACAATTCGTAGATTAAGGCTTTGTGCCAATTTTTGTGGTTAACACTGATACTTTTCTTGATCATTTTCAAAAGATTTTTGTTTGTTGATTCTGCTAAACCATTACCCTGAGGATAATAATTAGTAGAATGTTTTGTTTTAGTTCCTTTTTGTAGAGAATATTTTGTAAGTGACAAAGTAGGAAAATAAATTGCATTATCAAAAACTAATGTGCTCGGGAGAGCAAATATTGTAATAATAAATTGATCTAAGAATGAGATTGCATGATCAGTTGTAACCGATTTCAAGGGAATGACCTCCACCCATTTTGTAAAATAATTGGTGGTGGTAAGAATATACATATGTTTCTTGGAAGAGTTAGGGACAATCTCACCATCGATATCGAGACCCCATTGTTCAAATGGTTGTTCAATGATCATGGTCTACAAAGGTAAAGTTGGTTTCTTTCCTCATCCGGCTGAAATTTGACAAATTTAACATTTTAAAATATATGCATGAGAATCTTTAAACAAGGTCGACCAGTAATATCCTGCACGTAAAATTGTGTGTGCAATTGTATCACCTTCGAAATGATCCCCTGCAGGTCCATCATTCAAGTCAAATAAAACTTTATTAGCTTCTTGTTTTTCTAAACATCTAAGTAACATTAAATCATAATTATTCTTGAAAAGAACATTATTGATGAGTTGATATTGTGTGTCTTTTATTCTTAAAGAACGTTTCTTTTTAAAATACAAATGAGAAGGTGCAGTTCCATGAGTTAGATAATAAACTAAATCTAAATATCGTCAATCAAGAATATTAGGAGAAACACATACTTGTTGTATATCTTCAGTGTCCTTTACCTTATCTGCATTTTCAGATGTAGTATTGATGGTTTCAGTTAATAACTTGCATAAACCTTGACCTCAAACAATTTTTGCAGGTTTTACCTCTAAGTCATATTCTTGTAATGTTGTTACCCAATTTTCTCTCTTATCTCCTAAATCTTTCTGAATAAGCAAACTTCTTACTAAGGGATGTGGAACTATTACTTTGGTAGGAGATTGGATGTGGAAAGGTCTAAAATGTTTGATGGATTTGAAAACTGCATAATCTTGTTTTTTAACATCAATTTAATTTGATTTTGCTCCTTGTAATGCTGAACTTTCGAAAGAAATTGGTATCTCTATGTTTTGATCATTTTTTTGTGATAGCATAGATGCATAACATTTTTCAGAGGCAAATGTGTAAAGAACAAATTCCTTATCGTAATTAGGAGAGAGTAAATAAGGCGCTTGAATGATCACTTGATTGATAGAATTGAAAGCTTCTTTTTCTATTGCATTCCACTTGAATATCGTGTCTTTTCTAATCATACATTGCAGGGGCAAGACTTTTTGTGTGAAATTAGGGACAAAATGCTTCACAAAATTAATTTGTCCAAGGAAAGATTGCATAGATATTTTATTATGAGGCAAAGTATTTTGGGTTGTGCTCTTAACTCTAGAAGGGTCAATTCAAATTCCTTCTTTAGAAACTATGAAACCAAAAAGTTCACCTTCCTGAAGAGAAAAAAATGTTTTCTTAGGATTTAAAGAGATTCTGTACTTTCGAAATCATTCAAAAAATTGTTTAAGATGAGAAATATGATCTGAATTATTCTTAGAGATGATTTTTATGTCATCTAAATAAACAACAACAAATTTATTGATTAAGCCACATAAAGAAATATTCATAGCTCGTTGGAAATTTTCACCTGCATTGACTAAACCGAAAGGCATATTTTGGTAAGCGTAAGTTCCCCATTTAGTTCTGAAAGTGGTTTTGGGTCTATAATTAGGATGTACTAATACTTGAATATATCTATAAAATCCATCTAAAAATGACATCATTTTGGAACTTGACACTGATTGAGGAATCTATTCCATAGGAGGTAATGGAAAGTTATCTTTTTCAGAAGCTCTATTTAAGTTTGTAAAATCAATATAAATTCGGATGTCTCCATTCTTTTTCCTTACGGGAACAAGATTTGATACCCATTTGGAATGCCTCACTGGAAAAATGATTTTTTCTTTA
The DNA here is from genome assembly GCA_009831015.1 of Picea engelmannii. NCBI lineage: Eukaryota > Viridiplantae > Streptophyta > Pinopsida > Pinales > Pinaceae > Picea > Picea engelmannii. The sequence goes on from ML788468.1 coordinate 166,959, forward strand.
AGCAATTTATTAACTACATTTTTAATTTGGGTTTCAAGATTAGGATGAATTTTCCTTAACTTTTGTTGAACTTGTTTTTCTTCTGGAAGAATAGGAATGGTATGTTGAATTATAGATGTGTCAAAAGTTTTCAGGTCATCATATGACCATGTAAAAACATACTTATATTGTTTTAGAATCTTAATGAAAGTTGTTCTTTCAAAAGGAGAACAACCTAATCCAAGGTTGAAATTTTGAGGATTTTTTTATGTTCCCAGATTAATAAGTTCCACACTTGTTGGATTACTCAGAGGGGGGTGAATCAGTAATAAAGAAATTTAATTCTTTTTAACCAAATAATCCAAGTGTTATGTCAATGTATAATTATCATCCAATAATGAGCAATCAACAAATGAACAATCATACACATACATAGTACACCATTGTTTTACGTGGAAACCCAAAGCGGGAGAAAACCACAGAATGTTTTTTCTTATATTTCTTAAAGAAATACATTCATTGGAAGCAACAACTTCCTTTTTTTTCTAGCTACAACTGGAAGGAGGCTCCAAACCCCTAGTTTCTTAGGCTACAACCTGAGGGAAGCTCCAACTCCCCAATTATCTGGCTACAACCAGAAGGAGGCTACAACCTCCTATGTTCTCCGGCTACAACCGAAAGGTGGCTACAACCATCTGTCCTTCCCTTGTCCAACTGCCCTGAAGTAGAAGTAGAATGATGGAACCACTATCACACTATCACTGTGAGATATATCGATGTAAACCCATACCAATAAATCTGAACCATGCATCAACCATGCATCAACCTGTACCTCAACCTGTAATCAACCTGCACCTTAAACAAGTGCATCAACCATTCACCAACCTGTACCAAACAACCTGTAATCAACCTGTACCATAAAAAAGTGCATCCAACCATGTATCAAGTATGTACCAATCATGTGTCAACTACTCATAAATTATGAATCATCAATATGTACCAACAACATCAACTATACACCTCATGTATGTGCCAACTCATCAACTACTTGTCTCAACCATGTACTCAACATGTACCTCAACCAAAAGCCCTCATAAGTATCATCATCCAAATATGATTTGTAACTCTGTAATAGACCTGGTGTATATGATCATATACCTGCAACCCTTTCTTAACTTTAACAACAAGAGACTAGCATTTTCATCAAACTTTCTTTAGTCTCACATGACTAGTTTTGGATTAGTCAACAACCCTAACTTGAAATAATCATAACTTTGTACCTGTAATGAATAAATATATGAAACTGATAAAAAATGTTCTTCAATGTGTTTTATGCAATTTCTCCAGGTGTCACTACTTGGAACCTCTCAAAAAAGGAGTGATAGCAATAATGACATACCTTTCTAAATTTTGTCTTATTCTAGAGAGCGACCTTGTAGAGCATGCCCCTCACGGAATATTTGTTGAATCGATATGAAAATATTACATAGCATACTAAAGACTGTACTCTAACAAAAAAAATTGGTCTTACTGAATTTGGATCTGTTATGAAGACGTTATGATGTTTTTACCCGAAACACATGTTTTAGACTAGTTTCAGGACTAGCCACAAACCCTATTTTCCATGGAGTGCAACTCCAAAAATACAATGACCCACAAGCTAATTTTTTTACCATAGATACTTGGATATGTTTCCTCAATGGAATAGAAATTTCACAGTCTAAATCATTATATAAAAAATGTTATTTCATAAATGATGATATGACCTGTAAATAGCATACCTTAGAAAGCATCATCAAAAGAATTTATCCTTCCTTGAATTCCGGCCTTCTTTTCTTCACCTTCCCTCATAAATTTGTCTTAGATATCCTTTAGTTGCCTCAGAAATCTATAGATATTCAATATGATCAAATGTGTTTTTAAAATGAGATAGCCTTGCCTCTTATTTATACTCTCCAAGTAGCTTCCTTAAAAACATCTTCTAGGTCACTTTGCCCACTTTCCTTATTTTAGGGTTAACCCACTTCTAATTTCTCCATTAAATTTATTATTTAAATAACTTATTTTGTATTCACTTTGAATTATAGTACACTCATAACTTCACTTTATTATTTACCTTCTAAAATCTCTTAAACACTTTGACTACTTTGACCTTTTGGGGCTTTTAGATGACATATGAGGCTCCTCCAACTTCGTAAGGCCATAACTCTCAAACCATGAGGAGTTATGTGAAGTTCCACATACCAACAGAAATGGAATGACATTTACTATCAATATAGAATAGTATTACCTTAAAATATAGAAAAAATAATATCGGTATCCATCAAACAAACTTGGGTCCATTACCCAAACCTGGGTTCTCCAACTTCACATGGTCATAACTCTCTAACTATGAGGAGTTATGTGACGTTCCACATACCACCGGAAATGGAATGACAAGAACTATCCATATAGGATAGTTTCCCTAACAAATTCATTGTCCTTCATCTCATTATTCCACAATTAATCATGGGTTCTCTTACTCCACAAAGTGTCTTCCCGTGAGGGATTTCACCATAAGGGGACCACTTTGGAGTTCATCCATATTTACTTCTTATCAACCATGACAAGACAATAATGAGTCATATTTAAATCAAACAATATTGGGTCCATTACCCAAACCTTTGTGTTGCAGGGCTTTCTTCAAGGGTTGACATCAATGAAAACCAACCTTAATAAACAATATCCCCATTTGGCATTGATGGAAACACTCTGATGCAATATTGAAATCATATCACTCATGATCCCCCTAGAACCATGCTTATGTCCTATGCATCTGATAAATATGCTCCCCTGGAACCATGCCTCTTTCCTCTGCATCTAATAAATCTCTCCCCCTTTGTCATCGATGGCAAAGTTATCTTTCCATCCGGGGCTACTCCCCCTGACTGAACTGTCCTCTTATGGTGCTTCCTCATGTACATATAAGACATATAACATAAGCATTCAAAAATGATTCATTTTGGAGTGGAAATAACTCCAAGTCTTTGGTGAAGATAAAGATATTCAAAGGCTTCCCGTGGAAGTTGTTTTGTAAAGATGTCTTCCACTTTCTCTTTTGTGCCCACTATTGGTTGATCGATTCCCTTCTCAGGTTTTCTGAGTTATTGACCTAGGGTTCATGTCATTCGGGGTTCCAACAAAGCCTCTAAAACTATTGGCCCTCCTAGTAAACCAAAAGGCAACACAACACCTGGAAGGCACTGCACAGTCTCACCCGAGATAGCTCTAAATGGGTGGTTGTAAGACTCAGGTGTTTACAGCCTAGGACAGAGTAGGGGATAGGCGTTTCTTGATTAAGGCTGGATACCCTGAGATGTAAGAGAAACCACTTATTCCTTGGATTCACATACGTGTATCCCACAGTTTAATTTAAGCAAAGTATAAATAGATTCATAACAATGTATTAACTCATTCATCAAGCTTAACCATTAATTGTTGAAAGAGAGAAGAGACATGCATACATTCAACATATTACATGAGTATTAGTGTGGTTCACCCCCTCATGGAATATGTCCACAAATATTTGTCTCTTGGATCTTTTATTATGGCAGTTCTATATTCTTGGCACCATGCACTTAATATTCTCCACAAAACTGGGTAAGATCTATGTGAGGTGAACTAGATCGCACCAGGCTCCACAACCTGCGGTCTAATCCTTAGATCTACCTTCCCTCGTATATCCTTTGCTAAACAACTTACAAATCGGTGCATACAACTAACAATCACCACAAAACATAACATAACATCACATAACATCTCCTAACTGATACTTTCATATCTATATTTATACATTTTGGGCTCTTCATCCTTTTTCAGAGTATTACCAAAACCCTAACCCTTATTACATTAGGTATTTCTCCCATACGTGTGTTGTTCTTCCTCCAGTTGTCGCTTTCCTTTATGCATGCTTTCTTGCATGCATGCGTGTTGTTCTTTTGTCAGTTGTCACTTCATTTTTCTGCACACCTTCTTTCCCATGATCGTTCTTCTTTCCCCTTCGGCCTAGTGCCAACAGGCCCCCAACACTAACATGTGACTCATCTTGAGTCACCTACTTTCTCTGTGCTTCCTCGATCTCCTTGGTGATCGTCTGGAACTATTCTTGCAACTCTATCTCTTTTGTCAATGCCTGCGTGGTTTTCTCCTTGATGGTGTCGACTGTATGAGCTGCCACTTCCTTACTCATTAGTCCTGTGCATTCTAGCCGAGTCTGTCTTGTCTGTTTTCTAGATTCTTCTACTTGCGCAAGTACTACTGCTACCCGTTCCTACAACAATTCTATTTGAGCCTAACTCTCATGTTTCTGTGTTTGCGCAGAGATAAGTTCTGCCTGTATTTTCTTCAACTCTTGCGTTCCCTTGACTCATTCCAGAATTGGTATGGTATTTTATCACTTCTTGAGTTCTTGGATCATTGCATTGATCCTCTCCTCCTCCTTGTCCCAGTGTTGGACTTGTGGATCCTCTTCCATCCTTGTCCAAAGTTGTGCTTCTTTATCCAACAAGTCGACTGTCATGCTAACCTGTTTTTCTAGCTCCTGCAGTTGTATTGTTGCTTCCTTCTTCCTTTTCTCCTTCACTGCTGGTGGATTTGTCGGTCTAATATGTCGACAGAGAGTCTTGATCTCCTTCTGATATTGATCAATTGCCTATGCAATATGGTCGATCTTCTCTGTAGATGGTAGTTCATTTTCTTGCGTATTAGTTGGAAGTTTCCCAAAAACTTCTTCCACTTTGCGTTCCATCTCGTTTATACGTTCTTTCTCCTCCTTAGTTTCCGATTTGGCCTGTGCACAAACTTTTTCCAGTGCTTCACACTTCTTTGTTTCTTGTTGTAGCTCGACTAAGTTCTTATGTGCTCGTGACTGTATCTTGTGGTCGACGCTAACCTATAGTTTGTCTAATTCTCTTGATGGCATCTGTGTCAAAACCAATTGGATAAGATCCAAATCCTTCAGTGGTGTATATCCCACAATTTCGTCCATTCTCAGTATGCTAGGCTTTATATAGACCTTGGAATGTGCATGTGGTATTAGAAGAACTGGTTCACATTCTTCTACCTCCACCTTTTCTATGGTATGTGTGGCCGATGTCTCTATGCCTCTACTGCTACTCGTGATCTGGGCTTCCCCAAATTTATTAAGGAGATGACACATTTATGTCAGTTCCTTCTGCAGTTTATCCCTGTAGTGCATGGCATGATCGAAATATTATGTGAGGTAGTCTTGGACCATCCTGGAAATCATCTCTCCATCATACTCCATGATTTTGTAGTCCGGTGGTGGTCATTCTGCCTTCATTTTCTTACGCGCACTTGCATCATGTACCATTGGTCTCTTAGTTCCCCCTAGTTCCTGTGTGATGGGATCTGATGTGGTTTCCTGTGCTCCCTTAGCTACCTTCCATTGTCCATTGTTCAGATGAGTAGTTTCTTTCCTCCCCTTATGGGTCCTTGGCTTCTCTGAGCCATTGTCTGCCTGAGTCGACTTGGTTTGGCCTGTTCTACATTTCTTGGGTACTGGGATTTGTGGAGGCTGTATTTCTGCCTGTGTAGCCTCTCCTTCTACTATTTGTCCCAGTACTTCTCTGGGTATGGTTGGAATCCTCCATTCATCAGGCCATTCTCTGAGGATCATGTCAATATAACCCTCGGTGATGCAGTAGTGCATCTGTAGCCATTGTTTATCCGGGTCCTACCTTGGTTGTATCCACATGGCTTCTTGCTTATCCAAGAAATTGGCAATGCCCCCATATTGTGTGACAACCTCTGGTGTTATTCTCCATGCTTGGTTTATGGCTTCCTATATCTCCCATAGGTAAGCTTAGAATACGATTCCATTCTCCTTCTTATTCTTGGCTAGTGGCCTAGATCTCAGGACATGATATCTTGCTCCTCCTGGTTGTGGTGTGGTACCAAAGATGACGTATTTTGGTTCTCGCCATCCCATGAAGGCTATGAGAGTGATCAGCCATGAGTAATGAAATTTTGTACCTGTGTCCTGTGCATATTTGTAGACTACTTGGAACAAGTTTGATAGGTATGGTTCCCAACTCATGAAGGTGCCTTCTGTGCACTGAGCTGCAACAACAATGACTCATGTCGGTACTTCATCTTTGCGGCATTTTCTTAGTAGTTTGCAAGCTAGGAGTTTTGCGTCCAATTGTGTCGCGACATTGTTGATCTGTTTAATTATAATGACTCTTGTTCCTCTGTCGATTCCATATTTCTACTTCATCTCTTCTGCCAATGTTTTTTCCTTGGACTTATCATCTAGAATCAACGCGGGATCCATACCCCCGGTGGGTAGGCCTGTTATCTGCGTGATAAGTTCGACAGTTACGGGGACGGGTTTTTCCAGCCATATATCCCCTCCATGCGTAACTCCTAACAGTTTCTTGAAGAATGCCATCGCATGTTGGCCTCTACCAAAGTGTGGTATCTTCAACAACCCTAGAATTCCTATTCTTTCCAGTCCAGTGGCCCACTGGTGTGGCTGAGTGATGGTTTCTCCAAGTTGGTTCACGACTATTTTATGCATAAAGACTTGTGGTGCAAGCTTTGGATATTTGGTTTCATCTGCTACGTCATGGTCGAAATACTTGAGCTTCCCGACGTGGCCTAATAGCTATGGGTCCACCTGTACTCCCTCTGGTATGCGAGGTAGAATAATCTCTATAGTCGGTTTCTTTCGAGGTGAGATCGGTATTTGAATTTAGTCCTCCTACTATAATGGTCGGCTCAAGGTTCCAGCAGCTTCCGGTTTCTCCTTCGCCATCCATTCTGCCCAATCCATGGCCATTTCACCCGTCAGTTCGACCGAAAAAAAATATGGGATGGGTATTTTTGGAATGTTTGGTTGAACTTTTGCTTCCGCATTTTGTGCGCTTCTGTTAGCTCCTACGACTTCTTTGGAATTTTCTGGTGGTATTTCCTCATGGATTTCTTCTTCTTTGTTCTAAGGCTCATGCATTGCTATTGGTGTATCCTGTTCCATGGCCTTTGTTTGTGGTTGTGGAACCTCCTCTAGTATGGGTGTGGACTCTACTGGGATTTCCTATGGCAATGGGATTTCATCAATATCAATGATCTCAGGTGGTTGTTGTTAACTTTCTTCCAGTGGTCATCATGACCTCATCTGAGCCCTGGTTGATCTGGCTATCTGGCCTGGTTCTGCGAGCTTCGATGGTGCCATAATGGTGTCTGTCGAACGTTTGCAGAGTTCGAATCTTCGATGAGCTATGTGGTTTCACTTTGTTCGTTCTTGCTATTGTTTCTCTTTTCATGTTCTCCTTTCATGAATAGACTAACTTCTTTTGTGCTCATGTGTTGTATGGGCTCGTCATGAAGTTTTTCAAGGACGCTTCCTCCATCATGCGATTAATGCACCATAAATGTGGGTTCAATGCATCTGTGGCAGTTTCGTACTTGCCATTATGCTTTCTCTTTCGTCTCCAATTGGCACGTTTAATGTGACATCCCATCCGTCCTTTCCTTTCTTTAATTCTACTTCTTATTGTCCTGTCAGCCTACTTTTTTCGACTTTCCTTTTCCCGCTTGTTCCCTTTTTTGTTATAGTCGTTATCTTTTCCCTTGTTGGCTTCGTGTTGTTTTCGGCTATTTTCATTTTATTTTTTTTTTCTTACTGCGCGGTGGGTGGTCGACTGTCCTTGTACAACTTCATCCAGCTCCCATTGATCATTCCTCTGAGGTCTGTGCCCGCTATATCTCTTAAGTATACAACTCCTCCTTCCATGACAAATTTTACCTCGTATGGTCCTAGCCAATGCATTCTCATCTTTCCTGGGTGCTGCAATGCTTTACTTTCGTAGAGAAATACTAGATCTCCTTCATTGAATGTCTTCCTCTTGATGTGGCGGTCATTCCAAGCTTTTTCTCTTTCTTTTTGTACCTATTGATGGAATCCTGCCAAGATTCAGTCTTCCTCCATTGAAAATAACTGATTCAGTCTTTCATGTACTGCGCCTCATTCTATCTTTTGTGTAATAGCTACTACACGTAAGCTGGGTATTAAAAATTCTAAGGGCACTACTACTTCTTGACCATAGACTAGTTTAAATGGTGTGTGGCCTGTCAAATTTTTGCATGTGGTTCGATATGCCCATAACACTGCTGATACCTTGAGGTCCTAATAATCCCTGTTGACGTTACATATCTTTGTCAATGCATTCTCTAGAATTTTGTTGAAGGCTTCTACCGTGCCATTTGCTTGTGGATGATACGGTGTACTTTTTTGGTGATGAACTTCAAACTCTTCCAGTATCACTCGGATGGTGTTTTTTATGAAGTGCGTTCCTTGGGCGCTCATCAAAATTCTTGGGCACTCAAATCTAGTAATTACATGTTCAAATAGAAAGTGTACAACTATCTCTGTGCTGCAATCTTTTACTGGTGCGGCTTCCGCCCATCTTGTTAGGTATTTTGTCGCGGAAATAATATATCTTGCCCCTATTCTCTTGGATGGTGGGTGAATTGGTCCCACAAAGTCTATTTCCCATTTGTCGAATGCCTGAAGTGTCACTTGCGGTTGTAGTGGCATCTTGTCCCTTATGTTATGTTTGCCTACCCTTTGACAGACATCACATTTTTTATAGTATTCTTTCGAGTCTCTGTGGATCGTTGGCCACCATAATCTTGCACTTAGTACTTTATGTGTGGTAGATTTTCCTGCATAATTCCCTACTGCTATTCCCTCGTGGGCTTCTGCTACAATTCTTGGTCATTCATGGTCTAGTACGTATCTTTGTAAGATGCTATCTACACCCATGTTATATAGATGTCTTGCAATCAATTGATAGTCGGCTACGCAAAATACCAGGTTCTTCTTCTGTGCGGTGGTATATTCTTGCAGCGCCCTACCTGTGCTAAAGTACTGGATGATATCTGCGAAGTAATTGTCAGCAATCTATATTGAGAATAGCTATGCATCTGGAAAGTTTTCTTCTAAATTCGTTGGTTCCTCTCCATTTGTGACCCTCGATAGGTAGTCAAGTCCTGCATTCAGTTTTCCTGGTTTAAATATTACCTCAAAGTCAAATTATTGAAATAGATATAACCATCGACAGATTCTCCCCCCCAACACTGGCTTGTTGACTAGGTATTTCAGGGCTGAGTGATTTGTAAACATATTAAAGTGTTTTCCCAATAGGTAATGTATGTATTTTTGTAGTGCATAAACCATATCTAGGCCTTCTCTTTCTGTCGTGTTATAATTTTGTTCTAAGTTTGATAATTTTCTTCTTGCGAACGCTATCGGGTGATCCAAGTCTCCTGCTCCTGGTTGCGCTACGATAGCTCCAAGTGCTATCATTGTTGCATCTACATGTACATGGAATGTCTTCTCCCAATATGGAAATACCAATATTGGTGCCGTGACCATATTTTCCTTTAGAGTGTCCAGACCGTGTTGGCACTCATCGTTCCATTTATACTTTGTACCCTTCCTTCAGAGTTTTTCCATTGGTGTTGTAATCTATGCGTAGCCTTTGATGAATTTCCTGTAATATCCCGTATGTCCTAATGTTTCTCTTAGTTGGCAAATTGTTTTTGGTGCTGGTAGATTAACAATGACTGCGATTTTGGCCGAATCCACTAGCAAACCCTGTTTTCATACTATGTGTCCCAATAGTATCCCAAATGGTGTTCCAAATATGCATTTCTTGATATTCAGTGATATCTAGCACTGCCTACATCGTTCTAGCATCAGTCGCAAAACTTCCACATGGTTTTTCAATAGGATATAGACTGTCCAATCATCCAGGTATACTTCGAGAAATTGGTGGATGAATTCTTCAAATGTTGCGATGACCACTTTGGAGAATATCGCAGGTGCATTCTTTAGTCTGAACAACATGAATATATACTGATAAGATCCCCATTATGTCACAAATGTGGTCTTGTGTCTATCCTCCTATGCTCTGATGATATCCTGAGAATCCATCAGTGAATGAGTAGGCTTTTTGGCCTCCTACGTTCTCAAGTAATTCATCCATGAATGGTGTGGGGAATGGGTCGTGTAGGCATGCATCGTTCAAATTCCTCAAGTCGACGCATATCCTGATCCCTCTTACCTGTTTCTTGTCCTGTACTACCATCAGGCTTATCCATTCTAATTCTTCTACTGGTTCGATGATGTCGGCCTCGAGCATCCTATCGATCTCATCTTTAACTTTCTATTTATAGATGGGGTTTAGTCTATATGGTTGTTTTTTAGTGGGTCTCACATCAAATCTGAGTGGTATCTTCATTTCTCCTAATTCTCTAGCTATTCCTTTCATCTTTGTAAAGGTTATGGGAAAAAGGTCATTGTATTCACCCAACAATTTTGTGATTATTTCTAGTGTTTGTTCACCCCAGTAATATCCAATGCAAACCATTTTGGGCTACTCGGCGGTACCTATGTTAACCTTCTTTATATTGATTAGCATGGAGATGACCTCTGACTCTAAGGGTGGTCCTTCCACATCTCTCTCACCTTCGACTTCTTCGATCTGAATATTGCACGGATCATCTTCATCATGGGCTTCCTCCTGTATGTGATAGCATGACATTAGATCCTTGATTGTCTGCTTATTCTACTGTTGTACCTCCGTGATATCTTCTACTTTTGGTTCTTCGATGAATATGACGTTTTTGATCCATTTCAGGGCCACGTCTATGTTGGGGTTCTCATGCTCAAATGAGAAAGTGACTGTAAAGTTCTGTTGGAGTGTCGCCCATGTCTTGGTTTCTTTATGCATTTCCTGGTCCGTATACCAATTTGCTGGTATGCCCTCTAAAGTATGAATGAAGTGGTGAGACCATTCCTCCGGTGGCATCATTTTCCACCGTGTTTTACACACCTCAAGGTGTTCTCCTGGTGTGCCTAGTTCGTCATATTTCTGTTGTTTGTGACATGTATGTTCTGCACCAAACCTTATGCGCAGTAAACTCTTAAATTGGTACCAATCAGTGATAGCTCTTTGTGTGCACCCCACCATCTTGCGGGTGTAGTCTTTAGTGCTAAATCTAGTGCTAGCAATCTCTGGTTTTCTACTACTTCATCTTCATATTGTGTCAAGAAAGTTTCCAAATCATTTAGCTCGAGAAAACTGGGTGGTTCTCTGATTGCTTTGCCAAGCCACCTTACTGCGTGGTCTATTCTGGCACACCTTCTCGTGGATACTTCATGTATTCTTGGTTTCCATTTTTGTAACCCGGTGTCTGAGTCTGTTGTACATGAAGTAATGCTCTGCCAACTAAGTACCCCGTCTGTAGTTGGGTTTATATAGTCTGCATAGAGCACAGTTTTTTTGTACAACTGGACGATCTCTTCTAAATCCAGACAAGTGGGTTCTACGAACCTCTCGCCTTCTGATGGGTCGAGCGGGGCTATGACCCTATAGTCCCCCAACTCAAATGTCATTTTTCTGATTTTTAATTTAATTATGTCCTGGTTGTGGAACACCCAATCCAAACCAAGTAGTTTCGGGTAAGGTGTTGTGTTGTATACTATTTCGATGACTTCAAAGTCTGCCTTAGTGTGCACACCATCCATATCTACCGTCACTCCTTTCAGTCTACCTATGGGTAGGACTCTATGTTGATTTGGTAGATTTAATTGAACAGTTGAGTATCCCAATGTAGGTTCTCCCGTGCATTTCCATGTGGCTTTTGGTAGTACATTCACTTCGGATCCTAAATCTAGTATAATATATCCCATATTGAAATCCCCAATGTTATCATTTAGTTTAAATTCCCTACTTGTTCTTCTTCTTGTGTGTAGGTGGTTGACAGTTTTCAATTCTAGCTTCTGTTTCATCTCGCTGCTACATTTTTCTAGGATGTTTTGCAAGATTTTGACAGATGAAGGATCACTTAACATTTTTATGCATGATTGCAAAAAGTATTTGATCGTACTTACTTGTTCCTCGAGTTATATTCTATTGGTATGTTTCAGTGATGGTGGCATTTCGTATTCCGGAGCTTCCTTGCTCCACTGTGCATTCGGCGCAATGTTCTCCTTCTGGAATTTTTGTCAGGATTTTGTAAAGATCTCCTTCTCCTTATGTGCGTCGAAATTCTTCTTAGGGTCAGTGTTCTTCTTTACCCATTGGTTCTGTGTTGGTTCCTATCGATTTGTGTCATTTCCTTTTTTCGTTCCTCCTCGAGTGACTATATTGATGTTTCTTTTGTCATCCATTACTTCGGCTGAAATCCACTGAAAATTTTGGTTATTTTGATTCCTTTTTTCCTGGATCTTTACAGGTAATGTTGGACATTCCTCCATATCATGGTTCGATGCGCGATAATATATACAATTCGCTGGTGGTAGTGGGCACTCCCGTGCATAATGTCCTGGTTGCTGGAAATTATGACATGTGATAGGTCCTCTACTGCATATGAAACCTCCTCTGGCTCATCCTGCTCCTCTATACGTTGCGCGGTCACCTCACGGTGGGTTGTACTGTGGTCCCTGATTATACTGCACGGTATTGTACTGGGTTTGTGTTGGGTTGTACTGTAGCTGCACGTTATTGAAAGGTTGTGGTGAAGTATTATACTGTTGATGCGTAGTGTTGTATGGTGTTGGGGCTTGATGGAACGGTGGTGTTGCCTACCCAGACATCATTTATGCCTGTACCCTGTATGCATCTAATGTTTTTTCCCACATCAACGCCATAGTTCTACAGTCTTTGTCGTCATGGCCAACTAACTTGCAAAAGGTGCAATATGAGTTCTTTGGGACTGTTTGGTATTTATGCATCATCGTGTAGTGGTAAGGGTCGTGACTCAGTTTCTTGCATATTTTGTACCATAATCCTCCCTGTGGTAGTGGGTTTGGCATCCCTTTCACCATATACTGTGCGAATGTTGGGCATTCATTCTTATGGTGTCCTTTCGTTCTGCAGGTAGTGCACCAAACTGCTTCTCATTTGTCCTTGTTCTTATTCTGGTTTAACTGAAATGTTAAGTTCTTCAGATCCTCTTTCAGTTCTTCAATAGCCGGGTCTGTTTGTTGGTATTGATTCTCTTCCAATTGCAAGGTTTCCTGCGTTTGAAACTTATGTTGTCATAATGGATATTTTAAGTGTGGGAGTAGTGAGTTGAAAAACAGGTGTCGATTTTGCATATCGGTCATAAGGTATTTTAACTTTCCTTTTAATCGCTTGAATATTTGATCAATCTCCCATACTGATTCTCTTGGTTTATGTCTTATTTCAATCATGTCATTCATGTATTGATCCTATGATCTCAGCTTCTGGAACTCATTGATCGATAGTTTCTTAATGTCATCCAGTGTTCTTGTTGTTCCAAGAACACTGTTTGTGTCTAGACTCATGTACCATTCTAGTGCGCAGTCCCTTAGTGTGATCACTAGCTGCGTGAGTTTGGTGTCTTCATCAGTGATATTCTTTGCTTCCTAGATATTTGCGCAAATGAACATATGCTTCTCAGGGTCTTCTGTCGCTTCCCCTCGAAAATTTGGTAATCTGATAACATGATCATGTCTTGCCATTCCAAATACTGAGCTACTCCCTCCTCCATGTGGTGTAAATACTTGACTAAGGTTGCCTGAACTGGATCCTCCAGTTTTTTCCCTTTGTGTTGATGTACTTCCTATTGTCAGACTTCCTCCGAACTTTGGTTGTCTAAACGGTGGTGTTCACTTTGGTGTATTGGTCGCACATGGGTTTATGGGTTCCACAGTGACATTAACATTGAAGGGATGGTTGTCTTCTCCTTCTATTCTTAGGCCTCTTGTTTTCCTCTCGTATGTGGCTCGCAGTATTTCCTCAATTTGCTCCATAGCCCAGAGATCCTCTACCTCTTCCTCATCGCTGGTCAAGCCCTCCCTCTCGGCTACGACTCTCTTCTTGGTATTCACCTTATATTGGTAGGGTGCTCTACTACGTTTCGTTCCTGATGATGCCAAGATCCACTTGAGTTGTTTGTCATCCATCAAGATCAGGTCCAAGGGTTCCTCCTCCTTTTTTTTGTATTCTTCCCTCCTTCCATTCCTCCTCTCTCTGTCAGTGCTCCCCCCTTTCCCCATGCGCGCAGGGAAGTCTAGTTGTATGATTCCATTGTCATTACACCTTTGTTATATAGCAGTATCTTGATAGAATTATATAGTGACCGAATGTACCTTCCTCTGGGTACTCGTAGGAACTCTTTCTCGGCTGCGCTATATTACTTTGTTGTGTCTACCGCAAATTCTGTGATAAAGCCTGCCACAATATTGTCAAGCCAAAAGTCAACTGCGCGGGTGAATTTGTTGTTCACCTGTTGCAGCTGTTGGATCTGTACTGAAGTCCAATCTAGCTATCGAATTCGATTTGTCGCTTGGTTATCCTTTAACCTTAATATCAACTCTTGTAGTAGATGCGAAAAATCATAGAAAAAGATTGTGTAAATCCGTAAATATGTATTTATCCAGGTATTTACGTGGTGTGATACTAGGGTTTCTATTGTCTTTCTGTGCAAACTCTATCTCTTTAGTTCTCAACCAACCCTCGATTTCTTCTCTCATGGGGTTCCAAGGTCTCAACATCCCCTTCTAACAGCTTTTTGCTCTTATGTTCCGCTATATCGGTTCTTATTCATTCCATCTCATCTACTCGGTCCTTTCTTGTTCCTCCTAACACGACAACGAAACCATTTGTTGGTTGATCGATTCCCTTCTCAGGTTGTCTGAGTTATTGACTGAGGGTTCATGTCATTCGAGGTTCCAACAAATCCTCTAAAACTATTGGCCCTCCTGGTAAACCAGAAGGCAACAAAACACCTGGAAGGCACTATGCAGTCTCACCCGAGATAGCTCTAAATGGGTGGTTGTAAGACTTAAGTGTTTATATCCTAGGACAGAGTAAGGGATAAGGGTTTCTTGATTAAGGCCGAATACCATGAGCTGTAAGGGAAACTACTTGTTCCTTGCCTTTGCATATGTGTATCCCACAGTTTAATTTAAGAAAGGTATAAATAGATTCATAGAAATGTATTAACTCATTCATCAAGCTTAACCATTAATTGTTTAAAGAAAGAAGAGACATGCATACATTCAACATATTACACGAGTATTACCGTTGTTCACCCCCTCCTAGGATACGTCCACAAAGATTTGGCTCTTGGCTCTTTTATTATGGAAGTTCTGTATTCCTGGCACCACGCACTTACAATTCTCCACAAAATTGGGTAAGATCTATGTGAAGAAAACTAGATCGCACCAGGCTCCATAGCCTGTGGTCTAATCCTTAGATCTACCTTCCCTCGTATCTCCCTTTCTCAACAACTTACAAAATCAATTCATACACCTAACAATTACCACAAAACATAACATAACATCACATAACATCTCCTAACTGATACTTTCATATATATATATATATATATATATATATATATATATATATATTTATACATTTTGGGCTCTTCATCATTTTTCAGAGTATTACCAAAACCCTAACCCTTCTTATGTTAGGTCTTTCTCCCATACGCGTGTTGTTCTTCCTCCAGCTGTCGGTTTCATTTGTGCATTCTTTCTTGCATGCATGTATGTTGTTCTTTTTCCAGTTGTTACTTCAGTTTTCTATATGATTTCTTTCCCACAGTCATTCTTGTTTCCCCTTCAGCCTGGTGCCAACACCCACATACTCAACTCTGATGTTATTTTCTGCAACATGCTCTCGTAGAAAGTGATACTTGATTGGAATGTGCTTCGTCTTGGAGTGCATCAACGGGTTCTTCAAGATACTGATGGGGCTTGTATTATCACAATATATTGGAATGGGCTCATCATACTCAACCTATATATCTGTCAGAGTTCGTTTCATCCAAAGTACCTGTGTACAACATGATGTTGTTGCAATATACTCTACCTTGGCTGTAGATAAAGATATTGATGTTTGTTTCTTGCTTAGCCATGATACTAAACACTCACCCAAGTAGAACGTTGCTCCACTGGTTCTTTGTCGGTCATCAATACAACCTGCCCAATCTGCATCTGTGTAGGCAATTAGTGATAGATCCTTTCATTTTGGATACCATAATCCAAACTCTTATGTTCCTTTGAGATATCTGAAAATCCTGTTCATTGCTAATACATGTGATTCCTTTGGTGCTGCTTGAAATCACACCACCTATCCAACTGCCTGCATTACATATGGTCTGGATGATGTCACATATAGTAGGCTAGCAATCATTGACCTATATTTCCTCTTATCTGTAGACTTTGAATCGTCATCTTTGCTCAACTTGCAACTGGTTTGCATGGGAGTGATAACTGGTTTGCAATCATCCATTCTGAACCTCTTCAGCATGTCGCTGATATACATGGTTTGAGAAATAAAAATTGCTTGATTGCTTTGAAGTATCTGAAGTCCCAGAAAGAAGGATAGTTCTCCAAGTAACGACATTTCAAATTCATTTTTCATATCTTTTGCCAATTTCTGTCTTAACCTATCATCATCACTACCAAAAATAATATCATCAACATAAACTTCAATTAATAAAATATTACCTTGACTTACCTTTATGTAGAGGTTGTTGTATGCACTTCCTTTTATGAACCCTGCCTGTTGCATATACTTATCCAGTCTAGAGTACCATGCTCTAGAAGCTTGTTTTAGACCATACAGGGCCTTTTTTAATTTACACACATAATCTGTGTTCTCTGACAACTGAAAACCTTCTAGTTATTCAATGTAGACTTCTTCTTCAAGTTCCCCATTCAGAAAATATGATTTTACGTCCATCTAATATAATTTAACATTTTTGGAGCATGCATAAGCTAAAAGAAAACAAATTTCTTCCATTCTGGAAACTGGGGAAAAGGTCTCTTCAAAGTTGATTCCTTCAATCTAAGAATATCCTTTACATACCAATCTAGCTTTGTTCATTGTAACTTGTCCATCTTCATTCAATTTATTTATGAAAATCCATTTTGTGCCAATCACATTCTTATTCATTGGTCTTGGAACCAATTCCCAACTGCCATTTTTCTTTCTTTGATCCAATTCTTCATCCATGGCCTTATTCCAAAATTTATCCTTGTTGGCTTCTTCAAAACAGTTTGGTTCAATTGTAGATAAGAGTATTAGGTGTCTTTGTTCCGGTGAACAGATTCTTCTTCTAGTCTCAACTCTTGCATCTTTGTTTCCTATAATCTGATATGAAGGATGACTCTTTTTTACTCGTTTATTGGGTGTCTTTGGAGAAACTTGTTGAAATTTCTCTTCTGCTTATGTCAGATTCTCTTCATCTTCCTCTTCTACGTCTTTTTCATATTTTGCTTCTTCTTCTAAGGGTTGTTTCATTGATTCATTTTCTTCCTTTGATTCTGGTCTGCCTGTTTCATCATTGTTACGTTGATGCTTTCCACAACTTTGTTCAATCTTAGATTGTAACACTTGTATGCTTTCCTGGTACTTGAGTAACCAACAAGTACTCCTTTGTCCACGCGAGAGTCAAAATTTCCCATTCCGCCATCTTCATTTTTATATATCATTTGCTTCCAAAAACTATGAAGTGCTTTACATTTGCTGGTCTTCCTTTTCATAGTTCGTAAGGAGTTTTTTCAGTGTTGTTTATGAGTATTACTCTATTTTGAATTTGAACTGTTGAATGCACTGCCTGTGTCCAAAACATATCTGTCAATTTTGAATCCATTAGCATTGTTCGAGCCATTTCCTGTAATGTCATGTTCTTTCTTTCTACAACTCCATTATGTTGAGGTGTCTTAGCAATGAACAATTACCTTTTTATTCCATGATTGTTGAAGTAGTCCATAAATTCCTTTGAGGTGAACTCTCCTCCATTATCAGATCTCAAGCATTTGATTTTTGAATCCATTTCATTTTCAACCATTTCCTTGAAGATCTTGAAGTTTTCAAAAGCTTCTGACTTATTCTTGAGAAAGAAAACTGCAGTCATTCTTGTATAATCATCAACTAACAAGATAAAGTATTTATCACCTTTTAACCCCTTTGTTTTAGTTGGTTCAACTAGATCAATATGCACGATTTCCAGTGGTCTTGTCATTGAATATTCCTTTGATTTGAACCTGGTATTTGTTTGCTTTCCTTGTTGACAATGCTTGCATAAAGTGTTGGCTACATAGATGCTTTTAGGGGCTAAATTTCGTAAATGGGCTAATTTTCCATTGTTTTTCCAGAAAAAAGATTAACCAATTTCCATTTTTTCTAAAAACAATTCGCCCAAATTCCATAGAATAAAATTATTTTACCTTAAAAATCGCCAAAATTTTATAGAAACTATATAAAATCCTTAGAAATTTGAATATTTTTACAAAACTATCACCAAACATTTTACATTTTGCATATTAAGGACTAGTAAGATTAGCCCAGGTTTCTACATTTTAATATAAATTTTCATCCTTAAAATCATCCCTGGTTGCCTAGTTTCGTGATCTGGGGCATTTCTCTAACTACTTCTCTTTTGTTGACTTTGAAAAGGTTATCAAAATGTATGTGACCCATTCTTTTGTGCCATAGCCAACTTTCATCTTCCTTTCCTAGACAACATTTTTCATTTCCAATTTCACTTAACACATATATGTTGCTTGAAGTTCTTGCAGCTGTAGTGACCAATTTCCCTGAACCTTATTTTCTTATATCACACTTTTGTGAATCGAAAGTAACTTTATGACCTTGGTCACACATTTGACTCACACTTAGAATATTATGTTTCATATCTTCTACTAGTAGAACATTTTCTACCTTTTCATTCTTGTTCCCAATTCAGATTGTGCCTTTTGCAATGATTTCGGCTGAATCATCATTTCCGAAGGAGACTGATCCATCTCTTTTCTTTTGCAATGTAATAAAATTGTCTCTATCACCTGTCATGTGTTTTGAACACCCACTGTCAACATACCAACCACGTTTCTTTTGCTTAGCTTGTAGAACAAGTGTGCATTCTTCATTTCTATACTGATCTTTCTTTCTTATCCATGTCCTTTTTTGTGGTTCTTGTTTGTGACTGTTGTTGTTCTATTGAGGTTCTTTAGGAGGGATTGTCATTCTAAACTCTTTGGACACATGTCCAAAATTGTTACATTTGTAACATTCCACTTCATTTCTCAAGGATTCAAACCTGCTGTAATTTCTTCTCTATGTTTCACTAGGCCTTCTTGAATAACCCCTTTGTGTATAACTCTCAAAGTTGTTGTTGTTCATGTTGTTAGCTCTGCAATTCAAAACTTTATGTCCAAAATTATTACATTCATAACATAAACCAAAAAATATAGTTTGATACCTGGGAGTTGAGGATCTTCTGAAAGGAAGTGCTCTTGTGAATCCTTCTTCTTCTTGAGGCATATTTGTCATTTGTTAATTCTAAAATATGAATCTTCTTGGTGGAGGAGTGTCCCTATAATCTTATTTATATATCTTCCTATCCCCTTTGATTGTTTTTGCATAGCTTTTTGGATAGGTTTCTTGCTCTGTTGTTTTGGAGCTTGATCCCTTTTCTGTCTAATTGTATCCAAGTCTAGTCTTGTCAAAATGGGATTTTTTACTGCTGATAATGTCATCCAAAACTTTTGAGCTATTCTGCATATTTTTCTTTTGAATATCATTTCTTAATGTTACAATCTTTGCTTCCAAGTTTCTGATGATCCTGTCCTTTTCTTCTAATTGTTCTTTGAGTGCTTTTTCAATTCTTTTATCTTCTTCTATTTGAACTTTCAATTTTGTGATGATTTGTTCTAGTTCTTGAGTGTCTTCTTTCTTGTCTAGTTCTTCTTGTAGTTTTTTGTTCTTCTTCTCTTCTCTTCTGATAACTTCTATCGCACACATTAATTCTTCTCGAAATTCAACTTTTGCTTTTTCAATTTCTTCTTCGAGTTCTTCTTCAGCTTCTTCATATTCTTCTTCAGAGTCTTCTTTGTCAGAGTCTTTTACTGCCATGAATAGAACTCTTCCTGTCTCACTGTCACTAACTTCATCTTCATCTGATGATGAGATGTCTTCTTTGGTGCATAGGCTTTTCTTGAAAAATTTCTTTGTAGTTCTTTTGCCTTTATATGTTTGTTTGCCTTTTGAGTAACCTTCATCATTTATCTTTTTCTTATGAGGATATATGTTAGCAAAATGACCAATACCATTACAATTAAAACAAATTAAATGAATATTACCTCTATACCTACCGTCAGTTCCCTTGTTCAGTCTTTTGATGAAGTTGGCTACTTCTTAATCATATTTTGAGATGTCATTGTTGTTGTTATATTCTTCTTGTTTCTCTTTCTTTTGCTTTGATCTTTTGGATGTTTTCAAGGATGCTTCTTTTACATCTGGATTTTCCTATTCAGTTCTCATTTCATATACTGTGAAGATTCCATGCAGTTCATCCATGCTTATTGATTTTAGATCCGATCTTTCTTCTAGTGATGATATCTTAGAGTTAAATCTCATAGGAAGAGATCTTAGTACCTTTTGAACAATTACAGATTCTTCGATTTCTTCTCCCAATCCTATGATTGCATTCACTGTTTCATCGACTCGTAAGAAGTAGGGTACAATATTCTCATCTTCCTTCATTTTTAGTTGTTCGAACTGACCCCTGTAAGTTTGAAGCTTTGCTTCTTTGACTTTTGTATCTCCTTCATAAATATTTCAAAGCTTGTCCCAAATCTCTTTAGTGGATTTATAATGTGCAACTTTGGTGAATACCGTACCACTGATACCATTCAAAAGTGAATTTGTGTCTTTGGAATTATTCTCACCGAGTTTCACTGCTTTTTCATTTGTTGGTGGAATTGTTGGTGCTATGTATCCATCTACAATTGATTGCCAAACTTGAAATCCCTGTCCCTGTATATATGTCTTCATCCTTATGCTCCAAAAAGCATACTTCTGTCCATCAAACTGTGGTATTCCATTTTTATACAAGTTGGTACTCTCCATGATCTACCTTTCAGTGGTTAAACTGATTTTTGAAGGAACCGACTCTGATACCAATTGTTGGATTACTGAGAGGGGGGTGAATCAACAATAGATAAATTTAATCATTTTTAACCAAATAATCCAAGTTTTATGTCAATGTAGAATTATCATCCAACAATGAGCAATGAAAAAATGAACAATCATACACATACACAGTACACCAGTGTTTTACGTGGAAACCCAAAGCGGGAGAAAACCATGGAATGATTTTTATTATATGTATTGAAGAATTACATTCATTCGAAGCACCAACTTCCTTTGTTTTCCAGCTTCAATTGGAAGGAGGCTCCAACCCCCTAGTTTCTCAGGCTACAACCTAAGGGAAGCTCCAAATCCCCAATTATCTGGCTACAAACTCCTATGTTCTCCAGCTACAATTGGAAGGTGGCTACAACCACCTGTCCTTGCCCTGTCTAACCGCCCTGAAGTAGAAGTAGAATGATGGAACCACTGTCACACTATCACTATGATATATACCGTTGTAAACCTATGCCAATAAATCTGAACCATGCATCAACCTGTAATAAACTTGTACCTTAAACAAGTGCATCAACCATGCACCAACCTGTACCAAACAAAATGTAATCAACCTGTACCATAAACAAGTGCATCCAACCTGTACCATAAAAAAGTGCATCCAACCATGTACCAAGTATGTACGAATCATGTGTCAACTACTAATCATATATGACTCATCAATATGTACCAACATCATCAACTATACACCTCATGTATGTGCCAACTCATCAATTACTTGTCTCAACCATGTACTCAACATGTACCTCAACCAAAATCCCTCATCAATATCATCATCCAAATATGATTTGTAACTCTGTAATAGACCTGATGTATATGATCACATACCTGTAACCCCTTCTTAACTTTAACAACAAGAGACTAGCATTTTCACGTGACTAGTTTTGGATTAGTCAACAACCCTAACTTGAAATAATCATAACTTTGTACCTGTAATGAATAAATATATGAAACTGATATACATTGTTATTCATTGTGTTTTATGCAATTCCTCCAGGTGTCACTACTTGGAATCTCTCATAAAAGGAGTTATAGCAAGAATGGCATACCTTGTTGAATTTTGGTTTATTCTAGAGTGTTCCCCGCATGGAATATTTGTTGAATTGATTTGAAACTGTTACAAAACATACTATAGACTGTAATGTAACTGAAACATTTGGTCTTACTGAATTTGGATCTATTATTAATAAGTTATGAAGTTTTTATCCGAAACACATGTTTTAGACTAGTTTCAGGACTAGACACAAATCCTATTTTTCATGGAGTGTAACTCCAAAAATACAATGAACCACAAGATAAATTGTTTACCACAGATACTTGGACATGTTCCCTCAATGGAATAGAAATTTCACGGTCTGAATCATTCTAGAAAAAATGTTATTGTGAAAATGGTGAGATGACCTGTAAATAACATACCTTAGAAAGCATCATCAAAAGAATTTATCCTTCCTTGAATTACGACCTTTTGTTCTTCACCTTCCCTCAGAAATTCGGCTTAGATATCCTTTGATTACCTCAAACACCTATAGATATTCAATATTCTCAAGTGTTTTTTTAAAATGAGAGATTATTGCCTCTTGTTTATACTCTCCAAATAGCTTCCTTAAAAACATCTTCTAGGTCACTTTGCTCACTTTCCTTATTTTAGGGTTAACCCACTTCTAATTTCTCCATTAAATTTATTATTTAAATAGTTTATTTTGTATTCACTTTGAATTATAGTACACCCATCACTTCACTTTATTATTTATCTTCTAAAATCTCTTAAACCACTTTGACTACTTTGACCTTTTGGGGCTTCCAGATGACATATGAGGGTCCTCCAACTTCGTAAGGCCATAACTCTCAAACCGTGAGGCGCTATGTGATGTTCCACATACCAACAGAAATGGAATGACATGTAATATCCATATAGAATAGTATTACCTTCAAATATATAAAAAAATCATACTAGTATCCTTCAAACAAACTTGGGTCCATTACCCAAACATGGGTTCTCCAACTTCACATGGTCATAACTCTCTAACCATGAGGATTTATGTGGCGTTCCACATACCACCAGAAATGGAATGAAAAGAACTATCCATATAGGATAGTTTCCCTGACAAATTCACTTTCCTTCATCTCATTATTCCACAATTAAGCATGGGTTCTCTTACTCCGCAAAGCATCTTCCCGTGAGGGATTTCACCATAAGGAGACCACTTTGGAGTTCATCCATATTTACTTCTTATCAACCATGAAAAGACAATAATGAGTCATCTTTACACAAAACAATCTTGGGTCCATTACCCAAACCTTTGTGTTGTGGGGCTTTCTTGAAGGGTTGACATCAATGATAACCAACCTTAATCAACAACACTCATGATAGAGATACGAGTTTTACAATTTGTGGGTTTCTTAAATCTGTCTTTTAAATCATAAAGATCTTATAATTGTATAAAAAATTTAGGAATAATATTTTCATATTTAATTTTATCATCAAGGGATGATTTGTTTAACTCATGATCATGTAACTCTTCATCAATAATATCATTTTCGTATGTTCCTTTGGAAGAGAGAAAATTGATTATATCAGCATCGTCATTAGAGACACGCCAATTGGTTATGTTATCAGGAATAGAAGGCCTAAAAATCTATTCAATAGAAAATCTACCTAGAGAAAAATCTTATGGAGGAATAAGTCTAGAAGCTACATTTGCCAATAAATCTGCACTAGCATTTTGCATTCTAGATATAGAAACAATATTAAATGTAGAAAATTTATTATTGAGATCTTGAGATAAATGTTGATAATGTTTCAAATGATTAGAAACACAATGAAATTGATTCTTTACATGTTTAATGACAATCTTTGAATCACCGTAAACCAAGATGACCTGCGCGTTCATGTTGATAGCTTTATTTAGACCTTGAATTAATGCTTCATATTCAACGATGTTATTAGTGCATTGGAATTCCAATATGCATGTTAACATAGTATTTTCACTATCGAGACTGATTAAGATACAACTTGCACCAGCTCCATCATTAGATTTAGATCCATCAAAATATAGTTTCCAAAATGGATAATTTACAAAGCTATTAGTAGAATTATCTACAAAATTAATTCAACGGGAAAAATTTGTTTGAGAAAAAATTCCAATCTCTAAACTTTTATCTGTGGGTTTGAAAGGAGAGGTCTGAGCATTAAAATTTCCAATATAAGAATCAACAGAATGATTTCCAACAATGATATTAGCAAAAGAAACAGGTTCATTTTCTCCATTTAAATCAGTCACATTATGTTTCATATGTTTTTCCCTATTAACAGTGATCTGATTAGGTTTCCCATTATATGGAAGCCAAAGGTGAGATTAATCAGTTGAGAAATATCCATGAAGTTTTTTGATACCAATCTCGACTTAAAATTAATTTGTAAGCATATGGAATATCAACAATGATAATATCTATAATTTGAAAAACTTTGGGATTTGATGATAATCTAATAAGTACATCCTTCAATTCTCCCAAAACCTTTACCCTTGTTCTATCTAATTGTACAATTTGAATAAATGATATTTTTGGTTGTGCATTGATTTCAAGGAAAACTGAATAAGGCATAATATTCGAAGATGCACCTAAATCTGCTAAGCAATTATGCACATTTTTATTAAAAATTTTGAAAGTGAGAAGAAAAGGAGGAGTATGTGACCTTGATCGGTCACCTATGAGAACTAAACCAATGTCTATCTCATAAGATAAGGTTCACACTTTTGAAGCTTTGTATTTATTTTCTAATGTAGTAGATGATGAATTTGTCTTATCAAAAACTCCTAGGGCCCTTAATAAACTATTCCTTTGAGATTTGAGTTTACTCAGTTCATAAAGGGAAAAAAATTCTCTGATATTTTTCATATCTTCTCTAATATCATAATCAATTTTCTCAGCAACAACTAGGCTTTTTGAAACTGACTTGTTTTCTACAGGCTGCGTATTTAAAGTATTTGTTGGTGGATCAGTCTCAGAAGTTGAATACGAACTTTTAATTCTAGTTTGAGAAGCAAGATATTCTTGTGTATCATCTTCATCAAATAATCCATTAATATCCAAAAAAAAAATAGTATCTTTAACTTCATCATTATCCTCTCCTTCTTCTTCATCAATATTAACTCCTTATGGAGTTTAACCACCAGGCAAAATTTGTGGATTGTTATTAAAGAAAGGGCTGAATGGTTTATTTGATACTTCAGCTAGGTTTCCTTTGACATCAACTATCTCATTTGGTAATGTTTTCATGAATTTCTTTAAACTGTCCATATCAAAAACATCTTTATCTTTCTTTTCTTCTTTGATAATTGTTTTCTTGGTTGTTTGAGAAGATATCTCATCTTCACTTAGTGATTTACTTGCACTACTATATATTTCCTTTTCTACATCTAAATATTCCTGCATTGCTTCAACTAAAGTATTTTGGCTTGCATGTTAAACAAACATAGCAATGGAAACTGGTAAAGCAGAGGAATAAAAATCAATCTGAATGTCTAAACCAAGTTTGGATGTCTCGACTCTTAAGCATTTTACTGAGAAGTTTAAGGAATCTTTGATTTTCTTTTTAGGACCCATTTTAATTTTGGATAATTATAATAATAAAATAGATGAAGATTTATCATCTGCAAATTTATTAATGAATAAATCCTCAAATGTATCTCAATTTGTGATAGAATTAGTCTGTAATGAGAAGTTCCAAGTGGAGGCTTCTCCTTCAAAAGTGTATGGAAAAATCCTTCATACAACATCTTCATGTTCAACGCCTCTCAAATTAACAACTAACATAAATTTATTGATATGATCATCAGGGGTCTCTTTTGATTCTAGATTAAATTTTGGTAACCATTTATCTGGATTTTTAGGTAATTCACATTGATTTCTAGGAATATTAACTATTCCCAGATTCTCCATGGCGTATCGATACTCTAGCCATAGTATTTGTTTGACGAGGAGGAGATAGAATAGGAGACATATGTAAAGGTGAATGAAAAGGGGAAGTAATAGGAGGATTATTTCCAACAGTTTTAACAATTGATTTTCTAATCCGAATGGGTACTCGAAAATGAATGGGTTCAATACCCAATCTCTTTATCTTTGCTCTTGTAATAACACCTAATTCTTGGATAACAAAATCTATAGAATCAGAATATCCTTCAGAAGTTTCTCCTCAATTTCTAGGATCTTCTATTTGTTGTTTTATTTGTTGAAATTTTGGTGAACTAAGAAAACTGGAAGAAATATCACTTACATTTCTTCGAATTGGAGACTATAATTGTGCAACAACAAAATATATTGTGGGAAAAATTGATCTACTTGAATGGTCTTTGGTTTTGTTGTTTGTTTCGGCCATTCATTATCAGAAGGCCCTCCTTCTAGCACCAAAATGCTGATACTCAAATATGACCATGTTCAACATTTAGCATTTCTCCTGGTCAGGATTCCAATTAGATCCTTATCCATTATAAATGGAAAATCCAACTGGTTTAGGTCCAGTTACCTTTAACTATTCTAAACTAAAACTAAATCTAAAAAATATGAATTTGTTAAACAATCTTAAAAATTCTAATTTCTATCAAATAAAAACTAAACTATAAATATATACAACTTTAAAAATAACTAAAATATAAATATATACAAATTTAAAAATATCTACACAAAAAACTAATTTTGATTATTAAAATTAATCCTGCAAAAGGAGATTCTATTTTCTCTTTAAGAATAAGAAGTAATTTAAAAGAAATAAACTAAAACTATTTAGTAAATAAAACTAAACTAATCTAATGTTCGAGACTAAATTCAGATAGTATATGAATTTGAGTAAGATCAACAGTATTCTAAAGATATAGATCTTTAAAACACATGTCTGAATGTATCCACTGAGAATGAATTAGTAAATTTGTTTAAATAATTAGCACAGACTTATAATCAAAATAGTAATTCGTATACACAATAACCACTAAAATAATGTGTCAAATAAAAGATGAAATTGATCTAATTTATTAGCAGTAATCAACTAAATCAATTGTGATTCCATCAACACATACTCCAGATAAGACTTTGATTTGAAAAATGAACACTCAGATACCGCTAATAGTGTTGAATATTGATTCCTTGTATTAATATTCAAACTCACAAAAGATTCAATATGATGTTTCAAAAAATGAGACTTCTACAGTGGTGCATAAGTTTCCTTCTTCTCTCAAAACCTGAACCCCCCAATTCTCTTTCTTTCCCCATTTATATTTAAGGAATTAAAAACGAAACATGACTTCTATAACTACAAACAATTATCTATTTAGAATGAGAAATTAACAAAATTGTTTAATTCCCAAACTATATATGTAAAATGCATAAAATGAAAATAGTTTTCTTTCTAATAACAACTAACTATTCAATTTTTAAATTGTGCATGAAAATCTATTTCTTCCATTTTCCCATGTTCCTCGAGGACATTCCTTTTACACTTGTAAAACAAAAACAAAAAGAGAAAAAATAATAAAACAAAAAACAAAATTAGAGTTGCTACATAATTTTAAATTTTGTAGCTACTAATTTATTAATGAAAATTAACAAAAAAGAAAAGTAAACTCAAAACATTAAACTAATGCCAATAAAAAATACATTTTAATCACTGAGTATTATTAGGTACAGTCTTAAATTCTGAGTTAACAAAAATGTTAACTCCTGGTGAGTTGATGTTAATTGCTTCTCCCTTTTTGTCCCGCTTGGGAACTGAAACTTGTCTCCTTTTTCTATCAACCAAAGATTTGTATTCTTCCCTAAGTAGTTGGTTTTCTAATTCCAAATCAATTTTGTTTTCATGTAGCACTGGAACCACTGAATAATGTTTGTCCTTCCAAAAGGAAACCTCCAGATTGGGATCGATTTTAGTTTTTTCTTTCTCTGTTTCTTCAACGACCTTTTCAATGTATTCCTGTGAAGAACTGTGTTTCCGAGAAGATACTTCTTGATTTCTAGACAACTCTTCATCTTCAATTTGGAAAGGAGAACTGAATTTAAAATTTTTTATAGACTTAATTCTAAGCATTATCGATGTTTTCCTCACTGGAATCATCATTCTTTTTGGTAACAGTTCGGTCACACTTGGATGCAAGAGAGGAAACTAAGGTATGCTTGGAAGATTCAGAAGAAAGCTAGGGTACTTCACTAAAAATGAATTTCTCTGGATTGAGGTTAAACTTTACAGCTTGACTGTGTGTAACCCTTGCAACGCTTTGGTGAGAAATGGAAATTTGAGGGTAATACAAGACAATATCTTCTATAGGATTTAGGACTTCTACCTCATAAATGTGATTTTGTAAGTCTGACTCAAATTTCTCCTGAAAATGATTTCTTTTGAAAAAATCCTCCAAAGAGTCGTCATTCTGCTTTAGCTGAAACTCAACTAGAAATTTACTAAATCATGATGAAAGAAATTTATTTTTTACCTAAGATTTTTTTTTCTGATAAAAATGTGCCATTTTTTAAAGGCTTTTAAGAAAGAAAATTGGCAAGTTTAATTCATAATCCATGAAGACCATTAACAATCGAAAGTGATATATAAATAAAATGGTATATCTTCCCTCATAGGTGATAAAACCCTTAAGAACACCTAATAGAAAATGTCATTTTTTCTTAACTAGAGATATAGGCATACCTTTGTAATCATA
This sequence comes from Picea engelmannii, assembly GCA_009831015.1. Lineage (NCBI taxonomy): Eukaryota > Viridiplantae > Streptophyta > Pinopsida > Pinales > Pinaceae > Picea > Picea engelmannii. The sequence continues at coordinate 195,676 of ML788468.1, forward strand.
TTTGCATTCGAGAGAAAATAAGATTTCTGATCAGGGAATCTCCTTCACTCTTTTGGTCTTAGACCAACATTCCCCTTTTAATGGAAATTTAGTCACCCTGGTTATTAATTCTTCATATATTTTTAACTCTATATCTCCAATTTTATCTTGTTCACCATTAAAACTTAGTGCAAAAGCTTTGGTGACCTGCGCATTGTGACCATTAAACATCCGCAAGAATTATAACCAACCAACCCTTTGAAAAGTAGGAAAGTAGTCTTCATGAGATTCAATAAGCTCGACGCCAGTTTTGACTCTAGAAATAATACCCATTTTAACAGTTTAACACACCACAATTAAAAAAATACTCATTAAAACCTAACAGTCTCTCACTCACAGGTAAACGAAAATAGACCTTCAATACCTGAGTAAAAATCCAAATTCGAGGAAATACACCATATATAGGATTTAACCTGAGGTAATAATTCGTGAATACGGTGAGAGAGAACAACATCATATGTGGAGGAGAGTAATTAAACTTTGGGAAAGGTGGATTGTTTGTATGTAGTTTGAAATGACCCTGATTTAATTTCCATTAAGGTCATTTAAACTTGTGATGATCAGGTTAGACCCGATGTTCCACAACATTATATCAAACAGTTGTTTTGGATCGTGGGCATCATTGTAATAACATGATTATGATAGGCTAGCTAAGATTTCGTAAATCATGATTAACAAATTTGTTGGAAGGTTAATCATTTACCCAAACAAAACATGTTAATGAAAATATAAACCAACAAAATCAACAAAAAATGTAGCTTACCAAATATTGTATTTCACGTAGAATCTTGTTCAAGGTGTGTATGTGAGCAAAACCATCAAGGATATGTGTATTAGAAACATTTGATAACTTGGAAATTAAAATCCATTACAAAAACCTTTATGAAATGAAAAGCATCCCAGAAGGAAAACGTCAATAAAGACTAAATGAAAATTCAAAGGACTTGAGAGTATGATTACCAAAATTGTCAAAACTGAAAACAATACTCAAGTGAAAATTTTTAAAAGTTTTTTCTTTTCAAAATTGAAAAAAATAGCCAGGGTCCCAAATTATTTATATCACATAATTTGGGAGGTTGTTGTCTGCTACAACATGACACTAAGCCTGTATGGGCCAATTAATAGAGCACATAGATGAAATTTGCAAAAATGTAGTTGCAGAGGCTGTCTGCAATTCATTTGTTGAATTACAACAATGGATGAATTGAATGGAATTTGTTCTAGGAATATCAACCAGTCGTGCACACAAGAAATGTATTGTTGTGGTGGTTGAATGGGAATTTATTGGAGTGAAATTGGATAAATTTTAAGATTTCCAAGTGCCCATGGTGGAAATTAAGTGGAATTGGGAAAAGCCCTAAATATTACCGATACAATTATGGAGATTCGGTGAGAAAGATGAAAAAATCCATATACAGATGATGAATTAGGTATTCATAGGAAAAAATTACATTATATTAATCTCATATAGTGCTTTAGTGGTGGCCACATGAAGAATTTTAGAATAGGGTGTTTTTGGAAATTTTTGAAAAATCAACAAAATTGGAAAATTAGGATTTTTTCCGTACCGTGACGTAAACCTGACATGGAGGGTACAAGTCAGCTGACGTGGAAGAGTGGGGTGATGTGTGTTTCCACAATGTTAGGGCCATGGTGGTGGCACATATTGACAATTATGGAAGAGGTAGCGAGTGAGATGGCGCCATGGTTGGGCGTTCACACGTTGGGCAGAACCATGAGCCAGACTCGTAGATCCTCATTGTCAGGGGAGTCTGGTGTGGTTGGGATAACCCTGGATAGGGAGGGGGGAATAAACCAATGTGAAACATTTCAATGGGACCCTAACCATGGTTAGGTTCTTCATCCCCTCCCCCCCTCAGTTAACAGTCAGTGGGTGTGGTGGGGGGGAGCACAATGTGACATGTGTCGTCGATCATCGTCAATGCCCACTACACCTTAACCGTTGGATTGTAACGGTGTGAAACTTTATGAAAACGGTATATTAGGTTTGGTACAGGACCTAGCCATCCCTGTAAACCAATACAAAGGTGCCACTTGGCAGCCAAGGAATTATGGGCCTGAAGTATAACAAGGGCAGGCCAGTGAAGGATAAAGAAAAGAGAGGAATAGAGGTAAGAGGTAACGACCGATAGGGAAAGGCCATGAGTGGCCGAAAGATGACATGGAATCCTTACAGGGGATCCAGGTGGATAGGGAGGCCATTCTAGCATCCCATTCAATGGGTTTTTATTTAAAATTATCAGAAAATAATGAAAATTTACTAGAGAATTACAATGTTTTTCCAAGTCAGTAACTTGTAGGCCATTTTCGGAGGCTTAAATGAAACTTTTTAGAAGTAAAATTTGAAATTGTTGTATTCCTAGAACACATAATTTTTTCATCCCAAATAATAGAGCTCAGAGAGATATTTATAACAGTGTAAACCATTCGTCAAGTAGAGTTAGTATGAGGTATTTACAACCCAAACAATGGAGGGTAAATTTTAACCCCCAGTTAACTTCTGAGAGCCATAAATTTCAACTCAGATATCGGACCAGGGCATGAGTATAGTCGTTGAAAATTGATTCAAAGGAGAATAACCTGGAATTATTAGAATTGGATAATTGTGATAAAAATATTCATAAATTGAGCAAAAAAATGACCGGTAGCATTAATTGACAATTTTTTATGATATGCATATTTCTAACAAAAATGGTTTCTTGCACATTTTGCAGAATTAGGCATAATAAACATATTAGTTCAAGATAAGAATGCATATTCAATAAATGTAGGAAGGAGAGAGAGCCTACAATCATGATAAAGAATCCAAAGGACAAAACATCTGTGTTGGTAATGCAGAGACAGAATCAAAGGGACACAAGGGCATAGGGGAGCAAGAAACATTAATAGAGATTGTGAGAAGTATAGGAATAGAAGTATGGAGTTACAAATTAGATAATGAGAAGTTGATAATATATCAAAACCAAATAAATTCTTAAGTGTTGCAAAGCCCAAATCAATTGCTTAGGTAAGCATAGAATGGATCAAACTCAAGATAGGAGGAAGAGGGAAGATATCATGAAAGAATAGATAACTACAGAAGAGTTGGTTATTCAAGAAGTGCTAGCGGAAATCATATACATCACTCACCTCCTTACTCAACAAGGAAATTTTATGCATCTGAAGATTCCATAGGTAGTCCATAGGTGTCTCCTCTTATGAGCCAAAGAAGGAAAAATGAAATGGACAGTTTGCAAGGAGATATGAGGAAGCTTAAGCCACCATCCTTTTATGGTGAAAGAGAAAGGGAAGATGATTTTTAATCATGGCTACTTTGACTTAGGATATATTTGAAATTACATAATTATTCATCAAAACTAGAAGCCAGAATTTCCACTTACCATTTACATGAAAAAGATGTTATGTGGTGGGATCAACTTAAGAAATTTGAGCACATAAATGAAACAAGGATCACTTGGAAGCAATTCAAGTAATATTTTCAAAAGGATTACCTTTCAGAGCACTTATATGATAAGAAAATGCAGGATTTCTTTGAACTGAGGCTGGGAAGCATGACCATGGCAGAGTATGAAAATAAGTTCTTGGAACTATTAAAGTATGTGGGGTTTATAAAAGATGCGAAGGTAAAAATACAAAGGTTTTTTAGTGGACTACCTTCATTTTATAAAGAAAATATTCAATATGATGAGCCCAGAACATTGACTGAGGCCATCAGGAAGGCTAAGTACATGTATGCGAAAGGAAGAGGAAGAGGAAGAGAGTCTTTGCAGAAATATTGGAAGGAGAAGAAAAAGGAGAAGTTTGATCAAAGAAAGAAATGATTAAAACCTCCTTTCAATAGAAATAGCCCAGATAAAAATCAGCAAGACCATCCTACTAAGGATGATACCAAGAGAGAAGACTCCTTGGGAAAAAGGGGGAGACCACCAATCCAATGTTGGGGATGAAAAGAAGATCATATGTACAAGGATTTCCCTCACAGAAAAGACAAAGTTAATACCATGCACAACATCCAAGCGGATACAACAGTAAAAGACATGGGAAGAATATATGCAGCCTTAGAAGATTGACAAGTAGAGTACCAATCCAATATGATCTAAGTGGAAGGTAAGATCATTAATTATCTCGTTTATATTTTAATTGATTCAAGAGAAATCCATTATTACATTGATCCTAAAATAGTGGATAGATTACATTTGGAGAAAAATAATCTTGAAAAATCAAGTTTGGTTCAGCTATCCACTGGAACCAAAAGAAGGGTCAATGAGATGGTTAGAGGTTGTCCCATAATTCTTAACGGAGTAAATACTAATTATGATCTAAATATTATACCATTGGGATCTTATGATATTCTAATTGGAATGGATTGGTTGGACAAGCATCATGATGTCCTAGATTGTCATAATAAGACATTTACATGTCTTGATGAAGAAGGAAAACAAAGCACTGTGAAAGGAATTCCAAGACCGATTTCTATAAGGGAGATTTCAGCCTTACATATTAAGAGATGTTTCAGGAAAGGATGTCAATTGTATGCAGCCCATGTAGAGGAGCCAAAAAAGACAAAAGGGCAAAGCCTTGAATATTTTTTGCTACTGCAAGAGTTTGAATATGTATTCCAAGAAATAGTAGGATTGCCACCAAAGAGGGAGACAAATTTATCTATTGATTTAGTACCAGAAGTTTTCCCAGTATAAAAAAAACCTTACAGAATGAGTACACCATAATTAAAAGAATTAAAAATGCGGTCGAAAGTTGAAGAAAGGGTACATACGTCCAAGTGTTTCACCTTGGGGAGCACCAGTACTCTTTGTCAAAAAGAAGGATGGAACATTGAGGCTATGTATTGACTTTAGATAGTTGAATAAATCCATGATGAAGAAAAAATACCCTTTACCCAGAATTGATGACCTCTTTGATCAACTAAGAGGGGAAAATATATTTTCAAAGATAGACTTAAGATCAGGATGCCACCAGGTAAGAATCAAGGAATAAGACATCAACAATACAACCTTTAGAACCAAGTATGGGAACTATGAATTTGTAGTGGTGCACTTTGGGATAACCAATTCACCAACTATATTTATGTGCTTAATGAATGGCATATTCAGAAATTATTTGGATAAGTTTGTCATAGTGTTCTTTGATGACATACTTATCTATTCTAAGTCAAAGGAAGAGCATAAACATCACTTGAGATTGGTATTGCAAGTGTTGAGGGAACATCGGTTGTATACCAAGATTAGTAAGTGTTATTTTTACCAAGAATAGATCCATTACTTGGGACACATTATTTTAGAACAAGGTATAGCATTGGATCCAAAGAAGATTGAAGTCATTACAGGATGGCCAACACCCAAGAATGTTTCATAAGTCATATCTTTTATGGGATTAGCTAGTTACTAGCATGGTTCTCTAATATTTCTCATCCCATCACTTCTTTGCAAAATAAGGGAATTAAATTTGAACATATAGTTGAGTGTGAAGAGAACCTTAATTTTTTGAAAGAATTACTTACTAGTGCACCTATTTTAACTATTTTACAAATGCATGCAAGGAAGGATTTGATGGATTCCTCACTCAATATGCACATGTCATTGGTTATGAGTCTGAAAAGCTTAAAGAACATGAGAGGAACTATGCCACACATGAATTACAACTTGTTTCCAATGTTAATTCATTGAATATGTGGAAGAATTATCTCATGGGAAAGAGATTTGAATTAATAGAATACCATAGCAGTCTGAATATATTTTTGAACAACCAACTTTAAATGTCAGGAAAATGAGATGGATGAAATTTTTAAGTGAATACAATTTTGACATCAAACATACCAAAGGAAAATAAAATAAGGTTGTTTATGCACTCAGTAGAAGAATACATATCATGCATGATACAACCATTAGTATGCATCAGTTAGATTTGAAGAGAATAATTTTAGATGTTGTTGATATAGATCAACATTACCTACAGGTAAAAGAAAGCTTACAATAGGAAAATGTATAGTATAAAATTAAATAATATGAGATGAAGGAAGATGGATTACTTATGCATAAAAATAGAATTTATGTTCCTAGTTCCGGAGAACTTATGAATTTGGTATTAAGAGAAATGCATAATGTTATGTATGTTGGACATCTTGGTTACCAGAAAACAACTGCAGCGGTAAGAAGTCGGTTCTTTTGGCCAGGAATGAAGAAATATGTTGCTGACTACATTGCTAGATGTATGGAATGTCAGAGAGTGAATATTGAGCATAGACACCCAATGGGTTTGCTTCCACCATTACCAATTCCAGAGAAGAAATGGGAAGTGGTAACCATTCATTTTATAACTAAATTGCCTAAGACAACAAGGAAACATGATTCAATAATTGTAGTGGTTTATAAATTGACAAAGGCTGCAAATTTTGTTCCTGTAAAAATGACTCATACAGTAACCAATATTGCATAAATTTACATGAGGGAGATTAGTAGGTTGCATGGGATACCTAAGGAAATTGTTTCAGACAGAGATACAAAGTTTACTTCAAATTTTTGGGGGGGATTGTTTAAAGGTTTTGGTACAAATTTGAACTTTAGCACAACATACCATCCATAGTCAGATGGGAAAACAGAGAGATTCAACCAAGTAATTGAATACATGTTGAGAATGTATGTGATGGATAAGCCATCTAAGTGGGAAGATTACTTGCACTTGGTTGAGTTTTCCTATAATAATGGGTATCAATATTCATTGAAACTGAACCCATTTAAAGCTTTGTATGGTAGGAAATGCAATACTACGGTGAGCTGGGACAAACCTTCAGATAGAGTAGTACTTGGGTCAGAATTGTTCAAGCATATGGAAGACTAGATGGTTAGAATTAAGAAGAATTTAAAGGTGGCTCAAGATAGAAAAAAAAATTATGCAGATAAGAGCATAACATATGGAGAATTTAAAGTGGGAGAGCATGTTCTTTTAAAAGTGAATCCCAATAAGAGCTCATTGAAGTTGGGCAGCTGTACAAAGCTAGTAGCTAGATTATGTGGTCCATTTGAGATATTGGATAGAATAGGGGTAGTTGCATACATGTTTGCATTTCCTGCGTCCATGAATGTGCACAATATATTCCATTTCTCTTTGTTGAAACAGTATATACACGATTCTAACATGATATTGATTGGAATTTGATCCAGGTGGAGCTAGAATGAGACTTTCAGGTCCAGCTGGTGCGCATATTGGACATAAAATTCAAAATGCTCTGGAATAGAGTTATAGAACTACTAAAAGTTCAATGGACCTACTACGGTCCTGAAGATGCTACTTGGGAGCATGAAGATGTCATGCAGGCAAAGTACCCACAAATTTTTGAATAAATTTTGAAATTTTGATTTAGGTTTTGTATATGCAACGAGGACAGTGCCAAAATAAGGGGGAGGGGAATGTAATACCCCAATTTTTAGTCCCATATTAAATAATGTATTTCATAATTTATGGAAGGAAAGAGTGCCAAAACAATTAAAAGAGGCCAGTGTGCCTAGGAAATTTAATGTTTTGATCATTATTAATAATAAAATGCATCATTGGTTTCTAGATGGAAAAGGACACTAGTTATAGGGGGATATGATTCCACAAGAGAAGGGGCTTAAGGGGCTAAGTATTTTATTATATTTTATTTACCCATAATTTCTTTAATTGAGAGAAGTGGTTACATGGGCTTCTTGGGGGGGGAGGCCATGTGGTTCTTGATTTTCCAAGTAAATATATAAACCCATCTTCTGGGATGTTTGGGGGTTCTTCTCCATTCACACTTTCACTTTTTCATTCATTGTTTCTAAATTATCATTCCTCAATTCATTATTGCTCTTGGATTGGGACATGGGGGTGAATTGTTGAGGAAGAATCCATTGTTTGTTGGATGTAGTAATGACCGGTGTATTCCAGCCATGAATTTTTGCCTGCATGCCTGAGATACATTGGGATGTACTAGATTTTATTCACAGTTGTGAGTCTTGAGTGTCCCAGCATGGATATTCTTGATCAAGTGCATTGGATCCCTGGAAGGAGGTGGAAAACATGAGGGACTGCATGGTAGAGAAGAGGGTCCATTCTCTTGGGTTATGTAGGATTGAGAGAAGAGAGCTGGTGTACTTGGGATTTTTGTGTGTTGAGAAACCTATGAAATATTGAGTGTTGACTAGTTTAGGAAGCTAAGTGACACTCTGGAACCATCTGTGTGGATTCATAGCCCTAGCTTGGGGGTGAAATTGTTGTTGAGACATGGAAAAGTAGTTTCTACGGTTTGGTAGAACTTCATTGGTATGCATCTAGTTGGTGAATAATTTTGTTAAAGATAAGTGCTCTCTGTCATTGTGTTACTATGCTTATATATTTTTATTTTCCATTGTGTATTAATTAATATCTTTGAGATACGTGTCTTCAATATGCTTGCTTGTTGATTATTGTTGTGCATGGAATATTTTCTTTCTCTTTTATGTAGTATGAATCTTGATGATTGCATGTGATGTTATCGTGTTTATTTCATGCTTCTCTTTAAATTAAATGGTATTAGAATTCTAAATCAGTCAGAATTTTTTAATTGGAAGTAGCATGGCCATCCTATGGGTGGTTGGGTATGTTACACTCCCGCTGCTTGGGTTGATGCACAACATGCATCCTCAACATGTCCTCTAGGCACTCTCTTCAATATTTCGGTCTTACCATTTGTCTAAGGATGGTAGGTCATGGTGAATGCTAACTGTGTTCCCAATCTTGCAAACAAGATTTTCCAAAAAGTTGAAGTGAACTTAGCATTTTTGTCCGAGATTATGGTCTTGGGTAGACCATACAATATAAAAAACTCCTTCATGAAACTGTTAGCAGCATCTATCGACTTAAAAGTATATTTGATAGGAATGAAATGAGTTGTCTTGCTCAGCTTATCCACTACTACCATGATTTTATCATGTTGCCTAAATGTTCTTAGCAAACCAATAATAAAATCCATGGAGATTTTCTCCCATTTCCACTTTAGAATTTTCAAAGGTTGTATTAGTCCTGCAGGGTGTTTGTGCTTAACTTTGACTTGTTGACACTTCAAGCACTTGACAATGTATCAACAATATATTGCTTCATTTTTTACCAGTAATACAATTGCCTAAATTTTGTTGCCATTTTATGATAACCAGGGTTGATCTGGACTTTATGAGAAAAACGAAATGAATAAATATTAGTAAAATATTCTTAACACAGAATAACAGAGATACAGTAAAAACTGGTTTTCTATTCAATAAGGAAATAAGTTGAAACTGTAAAATGCAGTGAAAAACAAGCTTACTGGAATGGTGGCATCTTATCTCTGAGAAGAGATGTGATGACTGCAATCATTCACCAGAAGATGATTACAATGAGGCTCTTAAGGCATTTTTATGAAGTTGGAGGACCCTCATATGTCATCTAGAAGCCCCAAAAGGTCAAAGTAATCAAAGTGGTTTAAGAGATTTTAAAAGGTAAATAATAAAGTGAAGTGATGAGTGTATTATAATTCAAAGTGAAGTGATGAGTGTATTATAATTCAAAGTGAATACAAAATAAATTATTTCAATAATAAATTTAATGGAGAAATTAGACGTGGACCCAACCCTAAAATAAGGAAAGTGGGCCAAGTGACCTAAAAGATGTTTTTAAGGAAGCTACTTGGAGAGTATAAATAAGAGGCAAGGATCTCTCATTTGAAACACACTTGAGCATATTGAATATATATGTGTTTCTGAGGTAACCAAGGATATCTAAACTGGAATTCTGAGTGAAGGTGAAGAAAATAAGGTCGAAATGCAAGGAAGGATAAATTCTTTTGATGGTGCTTTCTAAGGTATGTTATTTACAGGTCATCTCACCATTTTTGCTATAACTTTTTTTCTATAATGCTTCATAATGTGAAATTTCTATGCAAGTGAGAAAACATATCCAATTATATGTGGTAAAAAATTCATCTTGTGGGTCATTGTATTTTGGGAGTTACACTTTGTGGAAAATAGGGTTTGTGGCCAGTGTTGAAACTAGTCAAAATTAGGTGTTTCAGGTAAAAACGTCATAACTTATTCATAACAGATCCAAATTTAGTGAGACCAAATGTGTTGGTTAGGGGACAGTATTTAGTATTCTTTTTAATATTTTTATATCAATTCATAAAACATTTTTTGCAGGGCACGCTCTACATGGTCGCTCTCTAGAATAAGTCAGAATTCAGCAAGGTATGCCATTTTTTTTATAACTCCTTTTCTGAGAGGTTCCAAGTAGTGAAACTTGGATGAATTGAATAAAACACACTGAATAACATTGTGTATCAATTTTAGAGCTTTATACATTACAGGGTCAAAGTTATGATTACTTCAAGTTAGGGTTGTTGACTAATCCAAAACTAGGTATCTGAGACTAAAGAAAAGTTTGATGAAAACGCTAGTCTCTTGTTTTTAAAGTTAAGGAAGGTTTGCAGGAATTTGATCATATACACTAGGTCTATTATAGAGCTACAAATCAGATTTGGATGATGAAATTGATGAGGGCTTTTGGTTGTGGTACATGTTGAGTACATGGTTGAGACAAGTAGTT
>ML788468.1:223614-238000 GCA_009831015.1 Picea engelmannii
CCTAGAAGATGTTTTTAAGGAAGCTACTTGGAGAGTATAAATAAGAGGCAAGGCTCTCTCATTTGAATCAAACTTGAGCATATTGAATATCTATATGTGTCTGAGGTAACCAAGGATATATAAACCGGAATTCTGAATGAAGGTGAAGAAAAGAAGGCCGAAATGCAAGGAAAGATAAATTATTTTGATGGTGCTTTCTAAGGTATGTTATTTACAGGTCATCTCACCATTTTCACTATAACTTTTTTTCTATAATGATTCATATTCTGAAATTTCTATGCAAGTGAAAAAACATATCCACATATCTGTGGTAAAAAATTTGTATTTTGGGAGTTACACTCCGTGGAAAATAGGGTTTGTGGCCAGTCCCGAAACTAGTCAAAACCAACTGTTTCGGGTAAAAAAATCATAACGTCTTCATAACAGATCCAAATTCAGTGAGAAAACATGTGTTGGTTAGGGGACAGTCTTTAGTATTCTATGTAACATTTTCAGATCAATTCATCAAACAGTTTGTGCAAGGCACGCTCTACAAGGTCTCTCTCTAGAATAAGCCAGAATTCAGCAAGGTATGCCATTTTTGCTATAACTCCTTTTATGAGAGGTTCCAAGTAGTGACACTTAGAATAAATTGCATAAAACACATTGAATAACATTGTGTATCAGTTTCATATCTTTATACATTACAGGTTCAAATTTATTATTACTTCAAGTTAGGGTTGTTGACTAATCCAAAACTAGGCATGTGAGACTAAAGAAAAGTTTGATGAAAATGCTAGTCTCTTGTTTTTAAAGTTAAGGAAGGTTTGTAGGAATGTGATCATATACACCAGGTCTATTATAGAGCTACAAATCAGATTTGTATGATGAAATTGATGAGGGATTTTGGTTGTGGTACATGTTGAGTACATGGTTGAGACAAGTAGTTGATGAGTTGGCGCACATACATGACATGTATAGTTGATGATGTTGGTACATATTGATGAGTCATAGTTGATGAGTAGTTGACACATGATTGGTACATACTTGGTATATGGTTGGACACACTTGTTTATGGTACAGGTTGATTACAGGTTGGTGCATGGTTGATGCACTTGTTTATGGTACATGTTGATTACAGGTTGATGCATGGTTCAGATTTATTGGTATAGGTTTACAGCGGTATATCTCACAGTGATAGTGTGACAATGGTTCCATCATTCTACTTCTACTTTAGGGTGGCAGGATGGGGCAAAGACAAGTGGTTGTAGCCACCTTCTAGTTGTAGCCGGAGAACATTGGAGGTTGTAGCCTCCTTCTGGTTGTAGCCAGAGAATTGGGGAGTTGGAGCTTCCCTCAGGTTGTAGCCTGAGAAAATAGGTGGTTGGAGCCTCCTTCCAGTTGCAGATAGAAAACCAAGGAAGTTGGTGCTTCCAATGAATGTAATTCTTCAAGACATATAAGAAAAAGAATTCCATGGTTTTCTCCCTATTTGGGTTTCCACGTAAAACACTAGTGTACTGTGTATGTGTGTGATTGTTTATTTCTTACTGCTCAATATTGGATAATAATTATACATTGATATAAAATTTGAAGAAAAAGGATTATAATTACGCTATTACTGATTCACCCCCCCTCTCATTAATCCAACAATAACTTTGTTTTAGACACACAATAGTACATTGGAAAGGTATAACCAAGAAGAACGATTTTCGACTGGCCTAGGTCAGTGCCTTTATAAGTCACCTGGGCCCCAAATCCCCAAAAACGTCGTTTGGGGCCTCAAAACGACCCCGGAAGTTTGGAACCCGAAAAACTACCGAAAAACTGCCAAGGTGGAAAACAATTTTTTGAGCTAGTGGAATAGGTGGGTGGCCACCGATATCCACCTGGATCAATCCTCCCTCCTTAGGAAGAAAGAGTCTCCATTGCGTTGATTTCCCCCATCAGATGAGGAAATGTTTTTTAAATTTGGCCTCCGGTGAGCCACTTGCATTGGTAGAGAAGTTGCCCTGCTTTGACGACTTGATAAAGATAGATCCTTTTATATTGAGTGTCCTTGATCTTTGTGTCCACAATATGATCATTGGATTCTTATTGCATGCAGTCAGGGTTGAGCTCTGTTGGTTTCAACTTCTCTACTATCTCTGAGGTGTCCAATAATGGTGGGAAATATGGCTGAAGGAGAGTCACATTGAAGACTGGGTGCAAGCCAAGGAAAGGGGGAATGTTGAGCTCAAAATAATTGACACACATATCCTTGGTGATGATGTACGGCCCATAACAGAGTGGTCGAAGCTTCCAATGGGGCCATGTAAGGATTTATTTATGTAAGTGAAACCAAACTTTGTCGCCCACCTGAAACTTATGTGGCACCCAATGTTGATCATGGCATTGCTTGTACTTGGCATTAGACTTCTATAGAATATCCTGAACCTGTTGGCAGATGTGTTGGATCTGCTCAATGAACCGGGTGGATTTATCAACTTCTGGTGGAGCAGGGGATGATTCGGCCAAGGTCGTCACCAAGGGTAGTGCAACATCCATGGGGCCAAATGGTTGGAATCCCAACCCCACCTCAAAGGGTTTGTGGCCAGTTGAGCTATGAAGGGATCGGATGTATCTATGCTAGAAATAGGAAATACTCTCATCCCATGTGCGAGGGTGTTTTGAATTGTACATGCGCATGATATGTACAATCATCTGATTGATGACCTCAGTTTGTCCATCTGTCTGGTGGTGGAAGGCAGTGGATTTGATGAGCTTGGTATCCAACAGTGACTAGAGGCTCGACCAGAATGTGCTGAGGAACCAACTATCTTGGAAAAACGATCAAAAACCAAAAAAACACAGTCATTTCCCCTCTTGGTGGATGGGAGGCCCAACATGTAGTCCATTGAGATGGATTCCCACAGCCTGTTAGGAGTGGGAAGAGGGGTGTATAGGCCCTATTTATTAGTGGTCATTTTGGCAATAACGTAGGTAGTGGAGGACCTGATATACTTGTCGACATCCTGTCAAAGTTTCAACCAGTAGAAATGTTTCTGTAGCACTTCTACTGTCTTTTCAATGCCAAAGTATCTTGCCACCCAACTGTAGTGAGCTTCCTAAATCATCTTTGTTCACTCTCTTGATGGAATGCAGATATGGCCCAGATGGAAAAACATCGCGTCCTGAAGATGGAAATTAGTGACCATTGAGTTGGTGCCCAATATTTGGTAGGTGGTGGGAAGTCAGGGTCTGTCTCGTAGAGGTGGGGCCATCTGGAGGTCTTGTGGCCATGAGAGTCTAGCACCATGGTGAGTGTCGTGACTGGAGGTTGAATGAGGAAATAAACAAATCAGTTGTTACTTCATGTTTTATACTTGATGTTGACATGGAACTGTTGTAAGTATGTTGACCACTTCTGATGGTAGTCATTCTGCAATTTTCCTTGGGTCTACATGAACTATAGTGGCTTGTGATCAGTGTGGATGACTGTCTCCTTCCCAAGAATGTAATGTCTCCACTAGTGGTAGGCTTGCATAATGGAGTACATTTATTTGTCGTAAGTAGGGTACTTACAGACAACATGTGATAGTGTCTCACTATTATATTCCACGGGGTGGTCCTGTTGAGTGAGAATGACACCCACAACATAGTCTGAAGCATTTGTCTTGATCTCAAAGGGATGTTGTAGATCCAGTAATGAGAAATTACTAGGGATGAGCACAAATTCTTATTTAAGTCATCGAAGGCTTGTTATTGGGACAGGCCCCACAAAATTTTTTCCTTACCGTCACCCCCAGTTACTTGGTTGAGGGCCCATGCGATATGAGAGAATCCCAACACAAACCTGCAATAGAAATTGGCGAGGCCCAAGAAGCTTCGAAGTTCAGTGAGTGTGGTTGGGGCTGGCCAGTCACGAATGACCTGGATCTTGGCTGGATCTACATGAAAACCATGATGATCAACGATGTTTCATAAGTAATGGACCATGTCCATGCTGAAGGATCATTTTTCCAAGTTTGCATATAGTTTTTGTTGTCGCAGGGTGTGCAGAACCTGTTGAATATGTTGCAAGTGTTCCACCCAAGTCTTTCTATAGATGAGGATGTCATCCAGATACACCACTACAAAATTATTGGTGAAAGGTTGTAGGATATCATCCATCATCCTCATAAAAGTTGTTGGAGCATTTGTCAAACCAAATGGCATGGCCAGCCATTCAAAAATACCTTCTTTTGAATTGAAGGCAGTTTTCCATGCATCTGTCTATTTTGTTGGGACATGGTGGTAGCCAGACTTCAGATCTATCTTACTGAAGTATTTGGCCCTCATGAGCTGATCAAGGAGGTCATCGATTCTAGGACTTAGGTACTGGTTTCGAAATTTTATTTTATTCAAGGCCCGGTAATCAATGCAGAGTCGCTAGGTCCCGTCTTTCTTCTGCACCAAAACGATTAGGCTCCCACAACACGATGAGTTGGAATGGATGTGCCCCTTGTGGAGCAGTTCTTGGATCTACCTCTTGATCTACTTGTTTTATAACATAGAGTGGTGGTAAATTGTCCCATTGGGTAGTAGTGCGCCTGGGGTCAAATCTATGGGATGCTTGACCTAACAGTGTAGAGGTACCCTGCTAGGAGAGGAGAAGATATCTGAGTATTATTCCACGAACTTATCCACTTTCATTTGTTGTGTGGAGAGATCAACCATGGAGGCCCTAGATGTGGCTACGACATTTCGCTCACTCTGAGAGTGAATCAAAAAGAAGACAAATTTCCCGGTATGAGAGATGACCTTCCTGCATTGCTTGGAAGAGATCAAGGAAATAACACTAGGAGGGACTGCCTCGGGTATCCAGTACAATTTCTTGTTCAAAGTAATAATAAAACTACAAGGCCTAGACTCATATAAAAAATGACGTTTCCATAAATAAGGTTGGCCCAAAATAACATTACAAACTTCAAGAGGAGAAACATCACACAATACCTCATCTTTGTAGGGATTGATGTCGTACGACAGTCGACACTATTGGATGACGCGAAGATCTCTTCCTTGGCAGAGCCATCCAATGCTGTAGGTTTGTGGGTGCGGTGTTGCTGGTAGGGCCAGTCACTTCATGACCTCCACTAAGATGAAGTTCTTCTGGATACCTCTATCAACGATGAAGTGCAGTGGGGTGCCTTTTACCCACATCTGTGAATGGAAGAGGCGTTCTCCTTCTTCTGGCTTGTTTGATTCACCAGGATGGAGTTTGGTGGTAGCAACGGTGGCACTGGGTTCTGCGTCAATGATCTGTCTTCCCATTTCTAGTTCTAACTCAGAATCAGAACCCACATTTGATTCAAAGGATTTCACTTCGGCCACCAGCGACTGCTTTGAGTGGTAGTCAACAATGTTATGCCAAGGGTTCTTATGGAAGTCACACCACTTCTCGGTATCTTTATTTGTATTTTCAGTGTCCTTCTTTTCTTGTAGCTTGGACTGGTTGTCCCAATACTGTCCATATTTTCTCTATCCTTTGTTCTGTGGGTTGGGGCCACTCTTTCCTGGCTTTTTTTGTGAGGGGTTCCCAAGCCCAAATTGTCGTGTCTTTTGTTTGAGCTTCTGCTCAATTTTGACGACATATTAGTAGGTCGCGCCCAAGGACAAGATGTCCAGAAATTCCATTTTGGTCTGGATGTATCTATGCAAAGCATCGTGATACTTTAGCACCATATGTCACTTTGAATCTTTGATACCCAACTTGGTGCGCAAGGTATAGAAGATATTTGTGAACTCTAGCACAGCTTGGCCTCTTTCTTGTCGCGATGTGGTCCATTTGGTACACAAGTCATCATAACTTCCAACAAGGTAGTATTGTTCCTTAATAGCATCCTTGAAGGATTTCTAGGTGGTCGCGACTGTAAATAATGAGGGTTCCTCTGTGTCCTTTTTCTCACAAAAATTTTCCCACCAATCTTTGACATGGGGAACGACCTTGAGGAGCGCAAAACTAATATTTTCTCTATTCAAAAAGTTATGGATAGAAAAATACCCTTCTAGTATATTCAACCACCTATCTACATCATCTTTGTTTATCTGACCTTCAAATATAGGAATATAGAAGTTTATTTGTACCTTGAAGGGGGCAACACCTCCGCTCGAGGAAGATGCGTCACATGTTGGTAGCCACCGAAGGATTTGCGCGAAACTATCAATCATCTCATTCCTTTGTTGCATTAGGGATTCCTTAAGAAACATTTTGAAAGGATCTCCTGTCCCGTCATTTTGGGCATGCGAGAGATTTTTTCCTCAAGAGAAACAAGCTCGAGACCCAATTCTTTGTACCCTGACCTCATTGGGGACATGCATTAATACAAGAAGGAGCAGACCTCTCTGATCTCATTGATCTGTATTTTATGAGTAGAACATAATGAATACAAATTATTAAAAGATTCTTAACACAGAATAAAAGAGATACAGTCAAACTAGTTTTCTATTCAATAAGGAAATAAGATGAAACTGTAAAATGCAGCGGAAAACAAGCTTGTTGGAATGGTGGTGGCTTATTTCTGAGAAGAGATGTGACGGTTGCGCTCATTCCCCATAAGATGATTACATTGAGGCTTTGAAGGCCTTTTTACAATAAAGAGGAATGTCGAAAACCCTAGACATCTAAAAACCTAACCCTAGGAGATGAAGCACGAAAATTCATGTGGGCCTCGTTTGGTTAAGTTAGTACATCAACTTCCCGGGGTCGTAACTTTTGCACACGATCTTCGTTTTAGGCGCACGATAGCCCGTTGGAAAGGTATAATCAAGAAGAACAATTTTCGACTAGGCTATGTCAGCACCTTTTTCGGTCACTTGGGCCCCAAATCCCCAAAAAACGTCGTTTAGGGCCTCAAAACAGCCCTAGAAGTTTGGAACCCAAAAAACTACCAAGGTGGAAAAAAAAAAATTGAGCCAGTGCAATAGGTGGGTCGCCACCGATATCCACCTGGATCAAGGTTTACCCACAGAAGGTATATTATGGAATTCATCTGTGATCAAATGCTTCATCTATATTGAATTTGGCACATACAACATGTTGTTATACAACAGTAGTCCATCAGCTACAAGTTGATACCCTTCACACCTTTTATCTCATGTTTATTGTTGCAATCCCTCTCTTTCCTGATTGAAAAACTCATCTTCTTGCAAGAGGGCTATAATCCTCTATTGGATGTCATACTCCCCTACACTTGCTTCTACTAAGTGTATGGTCTGCGCACTCCGAATGAGTGCATCTGCCACTCTATTTTCCTTTTCTTTTATGTTTTTGATTTCAAAATCAAACTCACTAATCAATGCCATCCACCTGGATTATCTAGAATTCAACCTTGTCTAGTCAAAAAAATTATTTAATCCACAATGGTCTAGCATCAGGACAATAATTCTTCTAATCAAGTAGTGTCTCCACATTTTCAATGCATGCACAATTGTTCTGAGATCCAAGTCATGGGTGACATACCATTGCATATGCTTGTTTATATTTCGTTATTCATAATTTATCACCCATCCTTCCTGTATGATAAATCCACCTAGTCCTTCCTTCCAAGCATTAATACAAACCAAGAAATCCTTTTCCGGTTCTGCAATATTCAAAACAAGGGCATTGGTCAAGAGATGCTTCAGTTGTTGAAATCTAGCTTCACACTCTACTGACCATAGAAATTTCTTCCCCTTCCTCTGTAATGAAGTAATGGGATGACCAATCTTGGAAAATCCCTTAATAAACCTCTGATAATACCCATCTAATCCCATGAAATATCATACCTCTATCACATTTTGAGAGGCAATCCAATCCATGATTCCCTTGGTATTTTTGGGGTCTACTACCACTCCTTCTACTGAGATTGTGTCGCCTAAATACTGGATTTATTTATGATAGATGTCACACTTGTTGAACTTAGCATGCAAATGGTAATATCTCAATACTTGTAACGCCATTCTGAGATGCTCTTCATGCTCTTCATTGCTCTTGGAATACACCAAAACATCATTGACAAACACCAAGACAAACTTGTAATACCCCAAGGCCGAGCCCCTACTGAATTGTAATGATGTTTAATGAATTTTATAGGTTGGTGGGACAAGTATTTATAAGTTGGGAGGCTTATGCATTTATTAGCACAGAAATCCTAGATGTTAAGGCCAGTGAGCCTATTTTTGTATATGTAATTATAAAGATCATTAATAAAAATGCATCATTGCGTGTAGCGCAACCACGAAGAAATATTTATGGGGGACTAAGATCCACTAGGAAGGGAAAGGGAAGGGAGGTGAGAGGCTAGGAAAAATAGGCTAAGATTTAGGGATTAACCCAAGGGAATATTATAATGTATTTCCTAAAATACTAAAGATTGGGAATTGAACCCTATTATCCTAAGTTCCTTTGGGGAGAGAATCAAACTCCAAGTGGAGAGGAACGAGCTCCTAGTGAGCCATGTATGATTCAGGACGCATGTAGATTTATGTGGGAAAATCCATAATTGTGGGGGTTCGCTCACCATTATTGCCATATTTTACCTCATTCCCTCACGCATTGAGAATGCATGCAGTCAACCATTTTTCGTCGTTGTTGAACCCTCTGTCATCGTGAACCTTTATAACTTGCATGCACTAGTATTTTTGTTGGGCCCGTCCCTTGCCTTACCCGATTTTTCTACTGTGGTTACTTGGTTGACTTAGGATCTAGACAGAAGAAGTAGGTTGTCAGGCCTGTGGTTTTGGAGAGGCGGTTTTCACGCCCGTGGATTGAAGAAGAAGGTTTTCAGGCGTATGAGAAACTCTCTCCAGGTGAGAGAGATTGTTGGGGAAGTGATTTCTCCTAGAGGGAGTCCAGTAGTAGCTACAGAGCTCTGAGAATTTCTGATCCGACCTATTATTGAAGCCTTGGAAGGGAAGTGGACTAGCCGATGGAATGTGGAACAGTGAATGTGTATATTCCCAGGGTGGGACATGCATGTGGGGAATGAGAGTCTATGAGCGGTGGGCATAAGTAGGCTCCTTGGAGGGAATCCTTCCTATTGCATTGTGCATCTTTATGTAGTCTCATCCTAGCCTAGGATTTCCTTTACCCTGGGTGGATTTTAGTCCTATCTCGGGGGTGACCCACTACTGATATCTTGGAGAAGTGTGGTCTAAGGCTGGGAGGTTCGTGGAAGGTATGAACGCAATTGGTGTTCTTCTCATAAAAATATAAGTACCAATTCTATATTATTTTTACATGATGTGTTTAAGTATATCCTGAAATTTATCAGAATTTCTTGTGTTTATTGCATGTATGTGTTTATTGTCACTTTTGCATGAATCTGTGTATGAGAAAAATGTCTATATCTGTTAAATTTTCATTATATATATATATATATATATATATATGTATGTATGTATGTATGTATGTATATGTATATCGGAGTTTGAATAGAGTAGATATTTTTGGTAGCATGCCCGACCTTGGGATGGCTGGGTACATTACAATCTACTATCATAGCTCAATCGCAACAGAATTGTAGCTGCGTGTGATTCGCTTGGAAGCCTAGGGACTTTACAAAACTTATCCAAATACCTGTTGAGAATGTTATTCATCAAGAACATGAATTTAGTTGGTGTGTTAGTAAGCCCAAATGGAACCACCATAAACTCATAGTGTCCATACCTTGTTCTAAAGGTTATCTTATGGATGTCTTCATCCTTGATTCTAACTTGATGATATCTTGATCTCAAATCAATCCTAGAGAAAATTGAATCTCCTATGAGTTGGTCAAAGAGATCATTAATGATGGGTAATGGATAATTATTCTTGATGGTCATATTTTTAAATTGTTTGTAGCCAATGCACAAACACAATGTACCAACCGTTTTCTTCACAAACAATGTTGGTGCTCCCCATGGGGACACACTAGGCCTAATGTACCCTTTATCTAACATCTCTTTCAGTTGTACCTTCATCTCCACCAATTCTAGTGTGCTCATCATGTAGGGTACTTTTGATGTTGGTACCACTCCACGCACAATATCTATTGAAATTTCAAGATCTCTCTTAGGAGGTAGTCTAGGTACCTCCTCTAGAAAAACATCCTTATACTCCACAACATTGGGTGATATTTCACCTTCAACTCTTTTCCCTCTATTGAATTAATCACTTGTATTTCATTCTAAGGGAATCCCTTCCGACTAAATCTCTTAAGTTGTAGTGATGATATTTATCTAATTGAAATTGGCTTATGAATGCATTGAAAAACTCTTGCATTTCCTTCTTCATCTTCACATTCTAAGGTCTTCTCATAACAATTCATTTTTTCCTTGTGAACTACTACCTAGTCCATGCCTATCAACACATCATATGAACCTAGAGGTAGGATATTCAAGTATTCTTGATTATTTAGTTCACTCATCTCAAATGTATGATTTTCTATCACTTCTGCCACTTATTTCTTTGTTCTTGTGGCCAGTTGAACCAACCATGCCTTTGCATGTTTATTTTTATGTAGGCCACATGCTTCAACAACTTGAAATGATACGTAACTAAGGTTAGATCTAGGTTAAATTAAAATAGAAATGGTTTTTTGGAAATAATACCTTCCAACTCCACTATGGAAGCTTGGAAGTCTACTTGTTGATTTTACACGGTTGCATATATTCTGGGCACATTTCTAGCCACATCATTGACCATAGTAGACTCTTGAAAATGATAAGATATTTTGTTTTCGTAATGCCTATGAGGAAAATATCTCAATATATGTGCCTCTCCACAAAACCAACATTGTAAAGGATCTTTCTTTGGTTCCTCTACTATTTCTCTCACCTGTTCTATTGTCATGTTTCCACTGTGAGATGGAAAATAAAATTGATGCACACTTCTTCCCGGTTGACCAAACTAAGCTCATTTTCTTAGATTCTTATATGGGAATGATTTGAATCCCTTATTCTGGAATCCAATCTTATCATTTATCTTACATTCCTTATAAGGATCTATTTTATGCTCAAACTGATCATAATAACACTTGGCCTTCATAATGGTATCCTCCAACATTTTTGACTCATCAAATTCAATTATGTCCTGATAGGATTGTGGAAATACACTAAGGAAACATTGTATCCTTTCTTTCTCATCCTTAAGGTAAGAAACATGCCTCAAGAACTATAAAATATCTTGGCATAGGAATAAATGGTAAGTTTTCTCAACTTATGTTCATGGAACTCTTTGAGCTTCCCATCAAAGTACTTTTCTAATAGGTGGGCATTCCTAAAATACTTCTCAAAATGTTTCCAAGTAATATTTCTCTCTTTCAATCCTTTGACTTCTTTGAGGTCATCCTACCATATGGAAGCTCCTCCATTTAGATTGAATATGGAAGTATTCACTTTTGTATTGTTCGAGTATATATGTGCCCAAAAATACTTCTTCGGTACCAACATCCAATCCTTGACTTCTTCTCCCTTCTTGATTTCTCCATCAAAGATAGGCATATTATCCTTCTTGAATTCTTCAGTCATAGAACTTTGTGAATTTCTCTTCTTCTTCCTCCTGGACACACTCGATCCATTGTCACTACTGGAAATCTCTTCGAAAGTAGACTTCCCACTAGATAACTCTATGGAAATGTTTGCACCCAATATACCTTTCTTGGAATTTCGATGCCTCTTATTGGAATAACTCCTTCCTAGATCGCTATGGCTTACTCTATAATTTCTAGCTTCTGGAGATGTTTTTAATATTTCTAATTGATGAAATTCTACATTACTATTGGTTAGGACTTGTTGTAGGTGATTTTGAATTTCTGACAAGCTCGGTAGTAGCATTGTATTCAACTCTACATGTTCAACCTAAGCTCTCATGAGCCTCTTGTTGTCTGCCTTCAGACTTCTAATTATAGCTACTAAGTTTGGAGGCATTTCTATGGTCCTCTAACCATCAGATTCCTCATCTATGAGGTGCAAGGTGTATTTAATACTACACAACACCATTCACCTCTACTTTCCTTTCAGTAGGTCCTACAGGAAGAAACAACAAACTATTGTTAGTCATTACATCAAATAATTTTATATCATTCATTCTTGGAAAAATAAATATTTTCTCAAACAATCAAGTGGTCTTGACGACCCATTAAATCCTATATTTTGAACTCTTCTTTGATACCACTATGTAGCACATCCAACCCCCTAATCCCCTTAGGTTGGTGGGATGTTCAATTTTCTTCTCTTTCCACGAGGTAAGTATATGGGACTTATCTCCTTGGTTTCGGTTCATCATTGTTTAAGTGAAGACTTCTCTTATCAAAATACTTACTATGTAAACTCTTACTTATTCAACCCCAAACTACCAATGAAATTATTCCATGGATCTTACTACAATGCTAGGGACCTATATTCCCTCCATCATATGCTTATATTTACTCCTCACCACTAGATCAATGATCTATATCGACTTAGAATCTCCCCCGTCGAAAAAATAGGTTTCAGGCCTAAAATCTCCTCCCAACTGTTCCATTTTGATGGATCATTACCTGGGATCCAACAACCCTCGGACTCTGAGACCAATGGTATTGATCCCCTTGGTCCTTATTCATACACAACAATTAACTCCCATCTCTTCAACTATTTGTGAGGTACTTAGGTAGGACCCTTGATGGTCCTATGACTAAGATCATGTCACGCCCACTCTCCTATAGACAATTCTCATTCACTCTCAAAGTCCCTCACCAATTAAGTGTATCTATTATAATGTTATAAACGACTCTGATTGAATCACTCTAACAATGCTCACTATGACAAATCCAATGAGCCTCATTCATTTCATTTGACGGTCGAGGTTTAATCAAAGGTTACAACTGCATGGAATTTATGGTTTCTAAGGCCAACTTCCTCGGATCGATCTATACTAGATTCAATGGTTGAGATATCACAGGACACTTCCTAACATATCAGCAGTCCTTGGAATCCTAAGTCATCAAACTCCTTTGTTAAACCCTCCTTCTAGTCCTATGACAACCCTCCTTCTGATAGCCTCATAATTGGATTCAACGGTCTCAAAATCACTGATACCAATCTTTGATAGATCAAAGACTCTCATTGACTTAGAGCCTTCCTTGTCAGATTCCCCTAGAAACTCCACACTTGGTCACTCCAATGGTCAGGATCATTTCACCACATTGAATCAATGACTATCATTCGTCCTGACTCAAAACACTAATTTTATTCATGATAAAAGTTTGATAACAGACTTAACCATTTCGATACTTCTAGGCCATCACTAAGGTTCTATTGTACCTTATTGGCTCTCACCTTCACTTTGAACTAGCTAATATATTCTCACCCTTAAATATGGCTGAAGAATTGCACGTCCTACAAAATTTCCATTTAAAGGAGGGAGATTTTGTTGGCTTGACGCTCCCTAATTACAAAGAAACCTTCCCAGGTACCAAGGCACTCTTGTCAATTCTGGGTGATAATTTTATACATATCTTGCAAGCTTTCCACTCAAATACTTGCAGTTCCAAAAGTTACACCCATTATTTTCATTACACATCCAGTGAAGGTTTTTGTCCTACAAGCTTTCCATTTCAAGGACTTGCAGAACTTATAGGGATACACCCTACCCTTGCACAACTTACTTGGTTACAGAAGTCCATAAGGTTGACAATGAAAACAAACATACATAATCCATTTTAATTAGGAATTAAATCGTTCTTTCTATACATTTACATTTATCATTTAAAACATGAAAAAACATGTTTACATCACTAAACATATGTCAAACATGTTAATAAGAACACTTAATTGTTCGATGAAATGTAAAACCATCCAACTGAATGAGAGAGGAATGCTTTCCTCCCAACCTTAGTCTATGTTTCATTGTGCCTACCTACAACATGCCACCCCCATGCCAGGTCATGATACCATAAAGGGATTGATTTAGCTTACTATCCATCTAGGAAAATGGTCCTAGAAGGTTACTCTACTTAACTCCTCTAGAAACAGTATAGTTTTCCCTCTTCCCATTGAGCTCAGGAACTCTGTTAAGGTTCTAACCCGCACATAGGTAGATCAATGTATTCAGATGTAATAAAGGTCAATATTAATAAGACCTTTCAATAAAATAGAATAAGGCGGATGTAAGAAGACCTAATAGAAGCTTCCGCTTCTAGAAGGATCTTCCTCTATATGCTTCTTTTTAGTATAAATAGGAGTCGAGGGTATGAGAACCCTAGCTTGGATATTATTGTAACAGAGCGCTGCTCGATTGGAGTTTGCCCCCTCGAAGAGGCCTGTGAACATTGCTATCTGATTCAAAGTGCTATTCTGTTGCTATTTCGTATATCATTTCTGTGTATTGTGAAGATTATGCTGGATATTTTACTGTTATTCTGTCATTTCTAGCATTTCATTTCTGTTC
>ML788468.1:241873-257870 GCA_009831015.1 Picea engelmannii
CCTAATAGAAGCTTCCGCTTCTAGAAGGATCTTCCTCTAGATGCTTCTTTTTAGTATAAATAGGAGTCGAGGGTATGAGAACCCTAGCTTGGATATTATTGTAACAGAGCGCTACTCGATTGGAGGTTTCCCCCTCGAAGAGGACTGTGAACATTGCTATCTGATTCAAAGTGCTATTCTATTGCTATTTTGTATATCATTTCTGTGTATTGTGAAGATTATGCTGGATATTTTACTGTTATTCTGTCATTTCTAGCATTTCGTTTCTGTTCTGCATATTTTATATATCTGGTATCTTGCAAACTCCACGGGTTTATCAGGCACCTTCCCAATTATATTTCATATGTGAAAGGGAGTCCCTTCTCTTCTATACATCCCCTCAGTGACCTCCCCTTACCAGTGCATTGGTTGTGGAGCTTGATTATCTTCTTGATTCAGAGGTCTTTGTTTTTATTCATGTTTATACTCCATGAAGACTTTACACCCCAGAAGAATGTAACATCCTCCACACGGGGTAGTGCAGGGGGGGATTTCCTCTGTTGCGGGGTCTGGGGGGGGTATCCCCCTAGTTGGGGGGTTTAGGGGCAAGCGCACCCCCGACAAGGGTTTGGGGCCGAAGCCCCCAAAGGAAAAATTGCCTTGTAAATGTATATTGTAATTTCATAGTAAATATGGACCCTTCACTATAAGGTCTCATATCTGACGGTAGAATTTATGTTAGGGTTTTGTTTTCCTAGAAGGAAACCCTCTTTTATGAGGGAAATTTATTGCAGCTATGTATCATTGTGAATATTGTATTCTGAGAGAGGAGACTGTGAGAGAAAGAAGAGGAATTTATAGCGGGTGTGTTGTAGGCTCTATCCCTTCATTTGCTGGATAATAAAAAGGAAGGACCTGGAAATTTCTCTGGTGGATGTAGCCCACACTGGGTGAACCACGTATATCTGTGTCTCTCTTATGTTGTGTATATTTTGTGTTTTATTTCTGAATTTGTTTTTATTTTATTATTTAGGGATCCTATTTTTCTAACACAGTGTTGCTCCTCTATTTCTCCAATATGGATTTAGGTATTCTCTGTTCTAGGGTGGCCACTAATGTCTTGGGAAAGATTTATACTTTCCTCATAAATAGCTTCCCAATCACTCTCTTGTTCAGAGTTAAGCACATGAGTCTCCTCCTCACTACTTCATCTAATTGTGAGTCTACGGCTCACTCTGTCTTTTATGATTCTTTTTTTTTGTGAGAACTCATCTTCAACTTCTTATGTTCTCTCGTGTATGCCCAATCTATTTTTCCACATCATGTTTTTTCATGTCTCTTATACATGGTCTATGTGGTATATTCTTACACATTCTCCTCGGGATTCATGTAGATGCTATCAGACACAACCTAAAGTTAGGGATATGAATTTGAAGGGGAAATCTAGTGCATCCTTCTCTCAGGTTATGATTGAATCTTGGATTCCCCCAAACATTAGATCTATTAGAAGTTATAACTTCTTCAACCACCAATCCTTCTACTCATCACCAGTCACATGGATTTATGCATATCTAAGTACGTTTGCAAGTGATGCATTCAATTTTTCAAGTGTAGGATGGAATGTCGAGCAAGATTCCCATTTTCGTCATCGAAGCTTCCCCAATCCACCTCACCAATTCCACCTTGTGATATCATGGCTAGTACTCAAGGAATTTCCCTCTCAGTCAGTTGTCTGATGTTTTTTACTGATCAGTCAACATAATTACATGATTCACAATCAAATGATATGAAGTATTAGCATAATTAAAATTATGGGGGAAAACATGGTCTTACATTATCCAAAAATACCTTGTTTCTTTCCACCATGTCTCTCATGAAATGGTATTTCACATCAATATACTTCATCCTGGAATGGTAAGTCGGGTTCCTTTATAGAAATATTGTCCTTTGACTATTGCAATTTATCTTCATAGCTATTTTCTCAAATATGATCCCTGAACATAGTCAATGAAACCATACTACTTCTTTGCTTCCATGATTGGTTTCCATGTATTCATCTTATGTTGTCGACGAGGATATGACTTCCTATCACTTACTCATCCATTTGATTTCTCCACAAAACATATTGAACACATATCCATTGGTCGACATTCGTCGATCCACATCTCCATCCCAGATGACGTTGACAATACCATGTACATTTATTTCCCTATCAACTTTAGGTTTCCTTGGTATCATATAACATAACCTTTTGTGCCACATAAACACCTGAACACTCTCTTGACAACATCCCAATTCTCTTTCCTAGGTGTTGACATGTATCTACTCGGTCCTCCCACTGCATGAGAAATATATAGTCGAGTGTAAAACATTTCATACATCAGACTACCAACAACACTAGCATAGGGAACACATTCCATGTCCTTTATTTCTTCCTATGTCTTTGGACATTGTTCAATAGTTAGCCTTTCTCCCATAGGAATTTGTACCTTGACCAGTTTGCAATCCTGCATGTTGAAATTCCTTAAGATCATTTCAATATACTTTCTATGATTTAACCCGATCTCTCTTTATTTCCATTCCCAAAAGAATTCCATTTCACTAAGATCCTTCATGTCGAACTTGTATACTTACAACTGCATCTTCACCTCCTTTATTATGTCTGTGTTGTTTTCAACCGGAAACATGTCATCGACAGACAATGTTACATATATGAAATGAATTCCTTCTTCCTTGGAATATACACAATGATTAACCTTTATTATCACAAATATCAAACTATGGATGTATGTTTTAAAATTTTGATACCACATCCTTGATGATTTCTTTAGACCATAAAGGTATATTTTCAATTTGCACACTAGCTATTTCTTTCCCTTTAATGCAAATCCTTCAAGATGCTTCATCTAGATTTCTTCTTTTAGGTCCCCATGTAGGAATGTTGTCTTTACATCCATTTTCTCTATTTCTAGATCAAATTTTGTAGCCAGAGACATTATAACTCTAACGTAAGTTAATTTTGCAACACGGGAAAAAGTCTCACCGAAGTTTACTCCATCTACTTGGGAATACCCTTTAACTACTAGTCAAGATTTGAATTTCTCAAATTGACCTTTTGCATTCAACTTTTCCTTGAACACCCACTTTCTACCAATGTATTTCCTTCCATTAAGTAGCTCTACCAAATATCACATATCATTATTGTGCAAGGATTCCATTTCTTTGACCATGCCATCCTTCTATAGTTTACCCTCCATCGAGTCGAATACCTCCCTGACTTACTTGGGCTCCTTGTCAATGGAAAATAACACAAATGCATAGTGGAAAATGGGTGGACTGCACCCTTCATATAGTTTCCTTACTCATTTGTACCTCCTTACAAATCGAGTCAGTTTTCCAACCTCTTCATCTAATTTAGTTGACTCATATGAATCATGTTCATCGTTCCTCAGTTCAAACACCGTCATCTATGGTTCTTTCTCCATTTGAACCCCTTTAGAGCTT
The DNA here is from genome assembly GCA_009831015.1 of Picea engelmannii. Classification (NCBI taxonomy): domain Eukaryota; kingdom Viridiplantae; phylum Streptophyta; class Pinopsida; order Pinales; family Pinaceae; genus Picea; species Picea engelmannii. The sequence goes on from ML788468.1 coordinate 245,357, forward strand.
GAATTTCCTCTAACTTCCCTGAAGATCGCATCTCGACTATACACTATTTTCCTTAATGGTGGATCCCAAATCTTATACCCTTTCATTCCATCCTTGTAGCTGATGAAAATAAACTTGACTTCCTTATTGTCCAACTTGTTCCTCTTTTCCTTGGGAACATGCACAAATGCATCACAACCAAAGACTAATATTTCAAAGAAAAGGATTCTTACCAAACCATACCTCATATGGAGTTACTCTACTAACACTATTGAAAGATACCTATTTACCAAAATTTTTGTAGTGTCAACTACCTCTACCCATAATCCTTGTGCAATCCCAACACCACTAAGCATGCTCCTTGCATTATCCATCAATTTCATGTTCATTCTTTCAACAAATCCATTTTGATGTGGGGTATATGGTGTGGTATTTTGGTATGATATGACACACTTCTTCCAGACTTAATCAAAATTATTTCCATAGAATTCACCTCCATTCTCAGTTCTCAGCACCTTGATCTTCTTATATGTTTGGTTTTCCAAAAGATATTTAAAATGTTTGAATTTCTCAAAAACCTCTCATTTCTTCCTTAGGAAATATAGCCATTTCTACCTGGAAAAATCATCAATGACGGGAAAATAGTATAGATATACTCCTAGTAAAGGGAATGATACAGGACCAAACACATCACTATGTATCAATTCCATAATCAATTTTTCATTTGTAGCTCTAGATGCAAATATAACCCAATTTTTTTCCATATATGTAGTGTTCATAGAAATTGACTTCCAAATTAAAATCAGGAAAACCTTCGACCATAACTTTGTTGTGCATAGCATGAAGTCTTTTTTCACCAATGTATCCCATCCTCTAGTTCCATAACATTGTCATGTCGAATTGACAAAGAACAATTGAGTAGGTTAATGTTGACTGAGTCAAGTTGAGTTGAGTCGAGTTGAATTCAAAAATGACATTACATCCAGTCGGGTCGACATTCCCTAACAACTTGTATAATATTCCAATCCAAACCTATTTCATTAATATCATCGCTCCCCTGACCATTTTTCATTTATCCTTCTAAAATAAAGTGCACGTGTCTACATCACTCATTTTACTAACAAATATCATATTTCTTTCCAAACCTGAAATATGTAGCACACCTGGAAGGGCCCTGATACTCCTATCTTACAGCATCAATCATAATCTTCCTCTTCCAACAATATTATATGTCAAGACGTCCCCCGGGAATACATCTCCCCCTTAATATCTCTCATACTCACAAAACCATTCTTTGTGGGGTGTGATGTGAGAGGATGCACCTGAGTCGATCAACCAAACATCATGATCTAACTATGTACTGATTGATTCTAGATACACATCACCTCCTTTATCTAGAGTCATATTTCTCTCAGTTGACTACTTATTGTTGGATCCTAAATTGATATCAGTCACTTTCAACTTGCAGTATCTCTTGTAGTTCCCATCTTTACTACATTTTTACCATATTCTTATCGAATGAACTTAGGATTTAAATCTACCATTCGACTTAGACTTTCTATCATATAATTTTTCTTTATCTCTATCAACTGATAAACCTCTCACCATCAAGTCTTGGTCAATACTTCCATGTTATTCCATCTCATTTATTCTATGGAGATACAACCATGTATTCAAGTGTTAATGCGGTTGGATTACTTCCTATATCGATGACTAATATATCCCAAGGGTGTGGCAAAGAACATAACATGCTTATACATTTATCCTCCTCGGTTATTTTAATATCTATAGAAAATAATTGGCTTATTAGAGTATTGAATGCATTCAGGTGCTCTGTTACTGAGCTCCCATCACTTATACTGGTACAAGCTTCCCAACTTGTCCCGCAGTTTATTTGTAGAAACTTCACCTACGACATTCAACAATACATAATCTGCAAGACAAATTTGAATCGTTATGCTTGCCCTACTCTCACATTTCTCCCTCTATTCCCTCGACATACCCATCGAAATGGTTTCAAGACTTATAACTACCCATTGTTATGTTAAATATAGAGTTGTTATTAAGTTCTTTTCAATTTACTATAGAATAAAAACATAAGTAGGATCACTGAAAGAAACACAATCACAAGGTACACAACATTTTATCCTGGGAAACCCTCATAGAGGAGAAAACCCAGCAAAAACTTCCTCAATAATAGATTGCCAATACAATGCCAAGAATTAAGACAAAACCACCAAGAATAGACTAAGACCGAGCATGCGCCTCTCTCACCTTCTTGCAACTATATCTACCTTAAAAATATACGCACTATAAGTGTTTGTAATTACCTCCTCATTACGACAACAACTCTGAAAACAGGAGAAATTTTTTTCTTTTGTTTAAGGTGTGCGTGCGCGTGTAGAAGTAACAAACACACTTGACTCTATGTCGCCACTCGAAAACCAACAAGACGCAACCACGATGTTCAACACAAGAAGACTGAAGGCACACAATGAGTAACTGCAACAATATATGACCATAGGCATAAGGCGCGCAACACAAACATTAAGACATATTGGGGGTGCACAGTAAGAACACAGAGGGAAGAATCCATGGTGTTAGGGTTACTATTTCTGCACAGGAAAGAAGGGCGTTTAGTCTTATGTCTTCTCGAAAGAAGATTAGACAGGCTCCTAGCCGACTGCTTAGGCAGAAACTAGTAACCCGACCTAGAACAAGACGCAAGCAAGACGAACACAACAAGACGACCCCGACATATCACAGTGACAACAAGCAATAAACGCCCCTAGACATAAGGCGTACAACTAGCAGCTGTAAGTAGAAAATGATGTCAGGTGTTAAGTACAGTACAGTCACAGATGGAAGAATCCAACAGTAGAGTTTACTATTTCTGCACAGAAAAGCAGGGCTTTTAGTCTTATGTCTTCTCGAAAGAAGATTAGACAGGCTCCTGGCCGACTGCTCAGGCAGAAACTAATAAATCTTTTAGGGAGTCGCAGTAGTGGAAACTGTGCCTTTAAACATCCTGAGACTACTGATACGGCTTAGAGTGTGTCGCAAGAGTGGAAACTGTGCCTTTAAACAACCCGAGACTCTTGATACGGCACTGGATTCTTTACACAGGAAAAATCACCCACACAAAAATCTTAAATATTGGAAAATCATGACGATCCACGACAAAAGTAAGACCGACAAGTATTTAAAAGACACCTCCAAGTGCACCATTAAGTATCACACGAACGCAACCTCCATGGAAGGCACAAGGCAGAAGGAGTCAGACAACAAGTACTACAAAACAAGGGCCACAATGACCTCTACGGAAATTATGCTGAGTGAAACAAAAATTTTCATAAATAAATCTGTTAATGCACGTGAAGATTGAAATCCATCATTCATTTAGATATTGTTGACGCAAGTAAGCTAAATTATTTAACTAACATTCGTGACCAAAACATTGCGCAAGAAGTTAAAGGATCAAACCATCATATAATACATGTAATTGAGTGCGCTCAAGGAGTCTAAACTCAACGTGTCCTATATCCCATGATGGAATTGAGCGCGCAAGCACTCTAATGAACGAGCAATGAATACATAGTATTATTCAAATCAACAAGTTTCTTTTCCAATTCATTCCATTACCTCTAGATTTGTTCTTCCAACCCTATCACTACTATGTTGTCATTGTATCAAGGTTTATATATAGGGTTAGATAGAAGTAATTACCTTCATATTCCATTTGTCTAATACACATTTCAACATGGGATCTTAGCTACATAAACTATAGGTTACCTTCTTCAGTTTATTACTTCCCATCATAAATGTCTCAATCCAAGAAGCATTATTCAATTATGAATTACCTATCAAATACAAATTTCATTTTACTCCACTAAACATTCAGCTACAAGCACATTCCAATTTAAAGGACATTACATTAACATCTCTTTTTATGGCAGCCCATTACTTTCACTTAGAATATATAAATATCAAGATTTTAGGAACGGAAAAGCATAACTATTTCATTAACACGGATATATACGGGACAGCTGTGATGACCGCTTACATGCAATGAAATATATAATGTCTACAATTATGAAAGGACATCAGATCGTCTTCACTAATAAAAATATTAAAACTCAGACAACTGTAATAACAATGAGATAGAATTAAAATATAGGAAGCAATAAAATCATGGCAGTTACATTAAGGCAGTAATAATTTAACTCTGGCAGTAATGACTCGAAATCTGGCAGTTACATAAAGGCTAAAGGGAAAGCGCAGGGAAAATGCTATCTAAGGGGGATGATGGTGAGGGCGAAGGCGTCCAGGCTAGTCTCAGCTACCCAGGTCAGAAATAACCCCATCGACACTTCTTTACTGTACGCAATGCAGAATTTGAATGACAGGGGCCCTATGTGTAAAGGCGAGAGGAGAGTGGTACACGTAATCACCAGGGCGCAGAATGGGGTTTACACCAATGGACCAGCAACAACGAACCTACCCAAAAGCGTATGTGGCTGAGTTAAACGCCATTGAAACGCGAACAGGTTAAATGCCATTAAACAACGAACATATTAAAGGCCATTAACTCGCAGACCGAGGTAAAACAACACAGACTATTAAACGCAGAGGTAAACGCCATTAAAACACAGACCAAGGTAACCAACACGGTCATATTAATCCATGCTCAGGGATGGGCATGTAAAACACAGAGAAAGAGATGAGTACAAGCTTGGTTATAAACACAGGCGCAAGTGCCTCTAACGTTACGAGAAAGAAAGCACGATTTGTTGGTTCAATAATCGCCCAACGAAAGGCATACAGTTATACACAGTAGCTAGAGTTATATAAATGCGCCCAGGTCAGATTTTAGGTAGTTTTTTTTTTTTGTTTTTGCAACAGCTGCAGAGGCCGAGAAGTGAATCGCCAGGTCATATCTCAAGAAGCAAACGCAGAGCAGGGGATGAGTACCTCCCCAGGGTAGCGATTTGTTTTTTTTTTTTTTTTAAGTTAATCTTGTTGATTTTTAAGTGTGGGAGAGGGTGGCAGGCGCAGATCTAAGGGTATCGTAACACCTTCAACTGTGGTGGTAAAAAAAACAACCTATTATTCAGCTGATCGTTCATTCAAATTGGGAACAGGCAGTTAAAAAATATATATATATATATATATATCAATGGAGTGTTAATTGTGGCTCAAGCTAGCCGAGCAACTAGCGCAGCTGGCAGTGCCTCGTTGGTAAGACCAATGCACAAGAGGGGGCGAATTTAGGTTAGGGAAGCTTAAGCATGAGAATTCTGATTCCATCCAAGCGTTAAGCAACAAGGGTTAAGGGGTGAGAATTTAGTTGTTGGCTGAAGGACGCAATAATTAAGTAAAAATTCATTGTTAATAAGGAAGGCTGCACTACCAACGAGTATACATCGAGGTGGTTGTGGCGGGCGAATACATATTTCTTGCGATAATCCCGAGATAAAGATAACAGCCAACTAAAACGCAAGAGTTGTTGCAGAACGTTACACAAAAGTTAACATCAATTTACCTTCTACCAACAAATTGAAAAGCATACCTTAGCCTGCTCGCCCGCTTCGAACGACGTCCCGCTTGTCATGCCGCTCCCACTCCTGCTCGTCGACTGTAGAGACCTCAACGGTACCTCCTAGATAAACGCTAGGGGTACTCTACTTCCCCCTTAGCCCCCCGAGCCGCAAAGGGGCCACACAAGATCCAGAAGATAAGTCTAGCTTCTCAACTTGCCTCACAAGGATGAGCTACCACTCAAATCTAAGCTGAGAAAAACCCAACTCCTCACAAGAAATCAGTCAAGCCACAATCCGGTAGTGTAACGTTACGCTAACTGTTCTCCCCCTTCTTCCTCATCTTCCCTCCTCTTATATAAATTGGAGACCCACCTACTTTCCTAATTCACTTTTAATTTAATTTTTAAAGAAAATCTTCTAAAAATTCTCTGTCGTCCAAGTGTCATTCATCCCCCATGTTTCTCCAAAATTATTTTCCTTAAATTTATTAAAAGACTCATTTCCCTCACCCCCCCTAAAGTCGCTCCTAAAATTACTCCTAGGTGTTCCTAGATCCTCTTACACTCTTTTAATAACTTTCCCTAAAAGAAGTTGTTATTTTAGTTCATTTTAGTAAGTCCTTAATTGTTGATTCCTTTTTTCTTTTTACCCTATGTCCCCCCACTTTCCTTTAATATGTTTCCTTTATTACTAGTTTCCTTATTCCTATTATTTATTTCTCTCTTTTTATTCTTAAACCCAAAAAGATAAATGCGCTTATTAATCTTTTCACTATTTTCTAAAATCCTAACTTTTATACTCCCACACTTTAACTAATTTTATTTCTTCTTTATAATTTAAAAACCATGGGTTTCAATTAATTTATCTCCCTCATTACTTCACCCCCCCTTAATTTAAGAAAACTTTAACTAACACTTAGGAGGGTTTTGGTTTGCGTCCTTAATTTTATTTTTGTAGGGTCCTTTCTTAAGGTTAATCAAGTTTTATCTTAGAGATGTTTTAAATTTAGGTTTAGATTTGAACTGTGCGACAATTAATCAGGGGAGTAGTTTTGAGAATTTCTTAAGGCGTTAAGGTATTAGGGTCATCTAGGTTGTCTCATCATCACCCTCAATGCGACGTGCACTTTAGGACGCACTACGTGCTCCAAGGGTGCCACTCGCCTTGTTTCTTTCTGTTGCGCGACGTGCCCTTCAGGATGCACCACGTGCTCCAAGGGTGCCACTCGCTAACTTGACTGATTGGTAGAGATCTATAACCCATGGAGTCAGCACTCTGCCAGGTGAACTTGTGGGAGACTAAGGGATCTAAGGAATAAGGCCCCCACCTTATACGCGCCCCTTAGAATCATCGCGAGCGACTGTCGCAGTCTGCCCTCATGGCATCGTGGATCCTCTCGAACTAGGTAATCGTTGACCTACAGTTCGAGCCACGGTGGGAGTGCTAGTAGGCTGTGGCAGGGCTGCTGTCCACACCTCTCCCTCAACCTCTCTGGAAATCGTGTGTGGCCCCTTTACTCCATATGTGAGTCTGGTCGACAAGCTATCGGCAGCCTGCATCATCTACCATCATGTCAGAACATGTCAACAACATATCATCTAATCAATAAAATATCATGGTAAATAAATCAACTCAAATAGCACACTCCCTGATTCAATACGGAGTCCAAGGGGTTCCTTCGATGCCTCTGCACCCTCCAGATCAAAAACCCTGCACACTCAATAAAACTGAGTCAATAGCACCTGTTTATATCAAAGAAGTAGAATATCAGGTCATCTATCATAACACATCATCATCAAGGATAAATGTTTGATCATCATAAAAATCCAGATCACTTGCGAGCAAGTGTCCTCAAAGAATAAGTTTTCTAAGTGCGCCAGAGAGGGATGTTACAGTGTTAGTGAGTGAGTGAAAAAATGAGGTGCCCTCCTCACATATAAATACTAGTTGAGGAGGCACTAGGGTTATGTCTCTTCATCAAGTAGGGCCAACTTCTTCCAATAGTGGTTAAAACCACTTTATTAAACCCCAGGGGATGACTTTACAAACACCACCATATAACTATGGTTTGAACAATCCACAAAAGGGTATTTGCTCTTATACAAGACCCGACATGATCAATCCACAAAAGGGGATTTTATCTATAAGATAACAACTCAATTATAATGAGAATACTTTTCGAAGTTACAATATTTCAACACTCCCCCTTAACGAGAAGGGTATTCTACTAACATAACCCAGTACAACAACATCAGGAGAGAGAGAGGGAAGCAACATCATCAACATCTGGAACATTGACTGGCATATCTACAAGTCATCAAAGTGTTTTCTCATCATCAATAACATCATCATTCACAACATGGAGGTCGAGTAGCATCATCATCATCATCTGCATCAACATCAATTAGAATAACACTAAGGCAACAATATCACCAACACCATCATCAACAACATGAGGTTAATACAACAACATAATCAATAACACAAGGCTAATACAACATCATCAACAACAACACAAGGTGGATACAACACCATCAACAATAACATGAGGTTGAAACAACAACATCATCAACATGAGGCTGAGATAAAAACATCATCTTCATATGTCAATAGAATGAGTCAGGTCTAACAACAACATTTTTTGGTACTTTGACAGACTGTCCTTACCGAACCTTCGAGATCTTCCCAGGAATCATAAGATTCCCTAGGATGTAAAATCCTAATGGAGTAACCAAGTGGTACTCTGAAATACCATGCTTACCGGACCTTCAGGATCTGTCCAGGAATCAAAAGATTCCCTAGGATATAAAATCATAATGGAGCTCCTACTATTGACCACAACTGGAATATTCATGCACAGGTACTCTGACAGACCATCCTTACTGTACCTTTGGGATCTTCCCAGGGATGATCAATCCCCTAGGATATAAAATCCTAACAGAGCTACCCATTCTTGGCCAGGATACCATAGTATCATCAAAATCACTCCCCCTTTCAAGGGAGGTCCTTTAGTACTATACCAAGCTTGTCCTGGAAGTATTCAAACTTCACACAAGACATAGGCTTGGTCAACACATCTACAACCTCCTCATTTGTGCCAACATATTGGAGCTTTACAACTCCTCTCTGCACCATATAGCGAATGTAGTGATATTGTATCTCTATGTGCTTCGACTTGTCATGGAACACTAGTTTCTTCGTCATCTTTATGAAACTATGGTTACCACATAGAATCATGGTGGCTTCCATCTCCATATCGAATAGACTTGTCAACAACTTCCAAATCCATATGGCTTCACAACTGGCAGAACATGCTGCAATGTATTCTTCTTCTGTCATGCTGAGAGAAATACCGTATTTCTTTCTTATTTACCATGAATTCATGGTTGACCCCAGACTGAAACAACATCCTAAAGTGCTCTTTCTATCAAAAACACTTCCATCCCAATCAGAATCAGTATAACCATACAGTCTGAAATCATGATCTCCAATATAACAGAGACCATATTCCAATGTACCCTTAAGGTATCTCATCACATGCTTTGGAGATACAAGGTGAACACGTCTCGGCTCTACTGGACATTGAATCAAGGTATTCACAACAAAACATATATATGGCATGGTATTCGTCAGATACATCAACTATCCAATGATCTGTCTATATAGAGTAGCATCAACCAATTCTGACGAAGTGTCAACCTGGAGATTCAACTTTGTTTCCATGGGTGTGTTCATGGATTTACATTCCAACATGTCAAACCTATTTATTATTTCAACTACATACTTCCCTTTGTTAAGGAAGATATTCTATGGGCTCTGCCAAACTTCAAGACCTAAGAAATAATGCATCGGGCCTAGGTAATTCATCTCAAATTCTGTAGCGAGCTTCTTCTTATAATATGTGATGAGATTTTCTTCTCCTGTTAAGAATAATTCATCAACATACAATAGAAATATAACTGGCTCATCATTCATAACCTTGAAGTAAATCTTAGAATCATCTTTACTCTTGGTAAATCACAAGTTCCTCAGGAAACTATCAATTCTTCCATATCAAGATCTAGGAGATTGCTTCAACCTGTACAGAGCTTTCTTTAACCTACATACATGAGTATTATATATTCAACATCAAACCCTTGTGGTTGTTCTATATACACTTCTTCTTCAATAACACCATTTAAGAAGGTTGTTTTCACATCCATCTGGTGTAACATCCACTTCATTTTGGATGCAATAGCTATGATGGTTTTGATAGAAGTCTATATGGCGATAGGAGAAAACGTCTCTTCATAATCAATGCCTTCCTTTTGAGAAAAGCCATGAGACACAAATCTTGCTTTATGTTTTTCAATACTTTCGTATGGAGCATGTTTTATATTTTATATCCATTTGGAAGATACAACATATTTGTTCTTTGGTATGGGAACTATTTACCATACATAATTCTTTATAATGGACTAACATTCTTCCGTCATGGCATCCACCCATTCTTTATTCTGAATGGATTATTCAAAGAAAGTAGGTTCCTTTTCTATGAGATCACACATCAAGGCCATATAACTGGAGAATGGCTTAGGTTTCTTGATTTTTCTAATGGTTCCTTCTGGGGAACCATACTTCTCTCCATATTGAATAAGTTCCCTTTCCCAAGATGCATTTATCTTGTGAGAGATCATCATCTGTGGAGGTTCTTGATATTCTATCATATCATGATCTTATGGAATCTCATCATCAGGGGTAACTATAACTTCCTTCACAGGTTTTGAAAATCTGGGAGCTACAGGTTCTTCTTCATATACTTCTTCAAGATGGCATCTCCTTTATCTCTTAAGTGTTGCATCTTCATCAAATGTTACATCTCTACTGATATCAATATGATGGTAACCTGGTGTGTAAATTTTGAAGGCCTTAGAGACCTCACAATATCCAACAAATATTCCCTTCTTTCCTGAAGGATCCATCTTAATTCTCCTTTCTTTCAGAATGTGTACAAACATTGGACAACCAAATATCTTGATATGGATTACTTTTGGCTTCTTTCTGGAGAACATTTCTTCGGGGGTTTTGAATCCAAGTGCACTATGGGATAATATGTTTTGGACATAAATTTTTGTTCTTTCTGCTTCATGCCATAAGTGCATTAGAAGATCTTGATCGTGGATCATAGTCTTCACTACTTCCATTATTGGTCTATTCTTTCTTTTTGGTACACCATTTTGTTGAGGATTACAGGGAGTGGTGAGGTCCATCTTAATATCAGAATCTCTGCAAAATCTTCAAAATTCATTTGAGGTGTATTCTCCTCCATCATCTGACCTAAGTATGTTGATTTTTTTTTGGGAGAGATTTTATACCAAGGAGTTGAATTCCTTGACATTTTTTAGTACTTCATCTTTTGATTTCAATAAATAAACCCAAGTCTTGTGAGAATAATCATCAATAAATGACACATAGTACACATACCCACTTAGAGAGGTTGATGGTATTGGACCACATACATCTGAGTGGATGAGCTCCAAGGTTCCTTATGCTTTATTATCGCTCTTTGGGAAAGGATTGTTTATGTTCTCTCCTTGTGAAAATCCCTTTCATACAACTTCATGATCAACCTTGAATTCTGGTAAACCTGTAACTACCTTTCTTATATATGGTAGGGATTTTTATTTGATGTGATCTAGTATTCTATGCCAAAGTTCACATGGACTCCTAGTGGAGTGAGTCAAGGTTTCATCTAAGTGACCTTTTAACTTATGCAAGCTACCGTCTTCTATTCCAATAATAATTTCATCTTCTATGGTTTTTCCTTTAGGCCAGCTAAGAACTTCACCATCTATGAATGCAACCCTAAAACCTTTCTTATCTAGAGCTGAGATAGAAAATAATTTATTTGTAAAACCTGGTACATAAAGTACATCCTTCATTCTCATCGGAGTCCCTGAATCAAGTTTGTAGGTGGATTCTCCCATTCCTTTGATAGGATATTGATAATCATCTCCGAGTTAAACTTTCTGGGGAAAGTCCTTTTTTGTAAGGCTAGAGAGAATTTTTCTTTGAGTTGTCATGTTCTTAGAGGCACCACTATCTATGAGCCAAGTATCCTCTCCAAGTGTCATAGATCCTGAGACGGCGGAAAATAAAACATAATCTTCAATCTCTTCTTTAGTTAACTTCGTGGGTGGCTCATCATCTTCAACTAGATGGGAATGATGTTTTTTTGTTATTTCTCTTCTTGTATTCTTCCCTTCTAGCAAAACAATTTTTAGCAATGTGTCCCATCTTATCACAATGATAACATTGATAAGAGGAGAAATATTTTTCTTTTCTTTGGCTCTTCTGATATTTTTGGAATCTCCTTGGAGGGTGAGATCCTTTATGGAAGTGGGTGAATCTCTTTGGGGAGTGATATTACTTATGGAGGTGGCTATCCTTTTGGAAATGAGACCTTTTATTTCCTCTTTTAGCATGAGTAGCTAGGGCTTGGTATTCATCCCTTAATAGTATTGCTTATAGGTTGGCTACTCTTGCTTCTTCTTGAACACATTCTTCCCAAAGACTATCAAATTGGAGTTCTCTTTTCTTACACAGATAGTTTGGATGAAGGCATCCCAAGGTCTTGTGAGACTATTAAGAATTGTCATGATGAGTTCATCTTCATCCAAGTTGTTTCCAATTTCTTCTAATTGTTCTTTGAAATCTGTTAAGAACCAAATACCTGAATACAAAATCACCACAACATATATAGAAGAACAATATGAAAAATCTCTTTTATTACCATCAAACCCTTAAGGTAGGGAAACACCGTACAATGGATCCTATTATGGAAGGGATCCTCTCCTGTTCACTTGCCTCTTCGAGGGGGCATCCTCCTATTGAGCTACCGCTCCAAATACAATATTTCTCTTCATATCTCATTACATTGCTTGAATCTCTTTATATAGTGCTACCATCACCTAAGAACATTCTAGAGGAGGAATCTTCTAGAAGTAGAACCTTCT